>VYZS01085189.1:1166-19078 GCA_013400695.1 Neodrepanis coruscans | reverse complement strand
GGTTGGAACTAGATGATCTTACAGGTACTTCCAACCCAAACTGCTCTATGGTTGTATGGGAGGTCCAGCCTGAGGTGACAGCTAACAGCTGCAGAATAGAAATGTCTTAAACTGATGCAGCTGTTGCTAAGTGACTGAGCCAAACAGCATTTTAATTTAGCAAATTTCACACATTAATATAGCATACAGGTGTTAATTTATTACATTAACTTCAAATATATTTATGTTCCGTTTTTCTATTTTGCATTTGAGACTGCCTGGCAATAGTGGGAGGCAATAAATTTGAAACCCTAATATTGTCTGGTTTCACCATTCTTTCCTAGCTGATCTTGGGGTATGGTTTGTATCTTTCCATCTGATTCCTTAATTGCAGTGTGCAATGAAAAAAAAAATACAATACTTGAACTGCAAGCTAGCCTCTGTTAGAAGCAAATGAAATAATTATTTGGAAAACCAATCAGGAAGCATTCAAATCTTCCTTGGTGACATGTCTGCTTTAGTTGTACAGCTTGCTTCCTTCTAGATTGCAAGCATCAACGTTAAGATTAGTCCAGCATCGTGAAAGCACTTACTTGGCATTTCATCATCAGAATGAGTACTGCTGGACTTGTGATACTGCTCCTCTGCCAACGTCAAAAGGATTTAGGCATAGCAGCCCTCATATCCTCCTGCTGAAACATGGTTGGTCCTGAAACAGCATGTTAAAACAAGCTAACAGTTTGATGCATGGCTGAGAATTCAGACACTGATACAGATACCTTGCAACTGGATACCCTTAAGAATAAAAGAGCTGAACTGAAAGAGATTAAGCAGTTCTTTGTACATCTTCCCCTGTGAAGTGTAAAGAACTGAGACCTTCATTGTTTTGTAACCACTTAAAAATTAAACGGGAAAAACAATTACTTCAGCATGGTCTTCTCAAATATTGTTTTATTAAATGTCCTCTTCCCAGAAATCTAGGCATACAGGCAAAAATAAGAAATCCTCAATACACAGATTTCACAACAGAGCATTGTCCACCATGTAACTTAAATGTTCCCAGACCCAGTTCCCCATTTGCAAGTAGCTTTCCCACCCTGTTTCAAACACAGTCCTCATACATCAGAAATTGACTCACTTTCTGCACTGTTTTTTGNTCATACATCAGAAATTGACTCACTTTCTGCACTGTTTTTTGAAAAGTATTTACCTTGGGCCTCTAGGCCCTTTTTCTTTATACAGCCATTTATACCTTCCTCTCTGAGTGGGATAAAGGCCACTGTCAACAGAGAGTAAGTCTCAGCATCATGTTTTTCTGCTTTCTGCTATCACACAGCCTTTGGACAGATGCTGCCAATCTGATACAAATGGCAGTATTAAATGTTTCTTCCCTATAGTTCCCCTGCCTGCTGAAGATTATTTCTCTGTATGACTGCAGAGCCACGTCTCTTCCATCAAGTTTATCTTTGCTGCAACTGGAAGCATTCAGAGGTAGCTTCAAGGATTGATCTAGTCCGAGAGCAGAACTGGGAGGTAGGTACTCCTGAATTCAAAAAGATATTATTACAGTAGTTTTGCTGCACAGCCTGAGGCTACAGGTTGAGCTCTTAACTCATTTTTCCCATCTGTGATACAACTCATAGGATGGTTTGGTGATTAATTTATGCTGATGAAGTTAATTACTTGATAAGAATTTAATAGTTCAATAAGAATTTCTACATATCCCAGAAAATATGGCAAAAAGAAAAGCAAAATAGCCATCCCTAAAACTGTTAGTTAACAAATCAAGACAAGATGGTGGGATTCAGGATAGAAACCTCATCAGAGGTATTATGGCCAGTTACAGCCAGGGCAACTTCACATTCCTCTGATTTCGGAGGCAGCTTTACAAGAATGTAAAGTAAGAGGATGGCATGTTCCCAAAACCTCAGTTTCATCCTGGCAGTTTTTGAAGATCTACGTGGTATGCTAAAGCAGCCAGTGAAAAAGCTCAGGGGGGTTGTATGTTGTTATTTAGTGATTCCTGCAGGTATATACAAGGAAGCAATTGGAAAGGATTGTGCAATACAACTAATATATTAAGATTTCCCGTGTCCTGCAGAACAATCTGTGACTCATCAGTGATTTGGACAGCACTGAGATGTACATCATATCAAAGGAATTCTGCAGGGCCAGCTCTCTTGGCAGGCTTGTTGTGATCTATATCTCCAGTGCAACTTTGGTTATAGTGTGACCAACCAGTATAATTAAATTACCAGCATCACTGTCGTCAGACAAATTGCTTCTGAGCTTGTATAGCTCCCTCTGTTGGATTAACTATCAGAGCTGCTCTTTGCCCTGCAAAATGGGTGCTCCGTCTCTCCAGCTTTTTGATGAGTTAATAATTTGAATTATCTTACTGTTTTTATGATATTTTGTCTGCTCCAAGTCAGTTCAGATTATGTGAGTGCAAACCTTTACTTAGCACTTTAATAGAATTTAACTACACTGATGTTTGAAGCTGCTGTGAAATCTCTCAAATTCAATGTAGTTTTTGCAAGACATCTGAAGTCAGCTACTCTATAATCTTTTTGTTATTATGTCCTTAGTCCCACGTGGACACAATGCAAGTAGGTAGAAATTAAGGATAGTGGTTTCATCTTTTCACAGCTTGCTTGTGAAACATCTGAAATGCCCAGAGACCCCACATCTGTCAGTGCTCTGCAGTTTTTGGTTGTTATTCATGTAACCCAGTGAGACAGAAGAGCAGAGATAAGGGAAAGAACAGAGGAAGATTTTTCTCTGCAGTTTATTCTTCAGGGTTTTGTTCAGTCCAGTTTAAATGGCTCAAGCTACTGAAGTGATTCAAGCTATGACATTTTGGCAGGGTGTGAAACAAAATCTGGCAGAGGTGCTATGACTGAAGTGCTGGTTTTGTTCTCTGAAATGTGTGGCAAATCTCTCACTCGCTTCAGTCAGAACAGGATCAGGTCCTCAGAGTCATTTAGTTTGAATAAGCTCAGCAAAATCAGCAAAAGAATCCAATTTTGTTGTACCATTACACTGTTACAATCTCCTTCAGGCTCACTCTCCTCTGTTTATAGTGTCCTAAGCAACTAAGACTTTCTATGTAGAAAAAAATGAGCTGCTTTTGTTAGGTTTTAGTAATAAATAGCTCTGGATTAGGAGTCCCTGTCTGATGTCTCATTCAGACTGTCTCTTGCATTACCTAGCTTTGTTTTTAAGCCCTGATACTGGAAGTGGAAGCTCTCCAGGGGCATAATTTAAAAATCAATAAAGAGAGGAAAAGCTAATTGATTTGAAAATTATTTTGTTATTATTTTCTTTATAAGATAGTCCATTAAACTTGGGGAGTCCCTAATGAGAAGTAAATTTACTTCAGTCTTGTTTTTTCACACTTCCAGAGTTGTCTTCCTTTCATATTATAGCTTTCTTTTTTATTTCTCCCCAATTATAGGTAAAAGGAAAATTTAAAAAATAACATAGTTCTGAAAGATTTGGATTAATTTTACTTTCAGAAGTGTTATTCTGGTTTTCTTACAGGTTTAGCAGGAGTTTTTGAGCTCAAGTTATGTATAAATCCATTTCCGTGTTATTCCACATGCTCACAGAAGAGGATTTATCTCATCATAGGTCTACAGTAAACCAAAACAGAATAAATGGAAAAGTGATTCTGAGTGTCTGTTATAAAACCATTGCAACTCTGTAAGCTGAATCCTGAAAGGAAAGCCTGTCACAGACTTGTCTGTTGGGAAACCTATTCTAGGCAGCAAATTTACATTTCAAGCAATGTTATGTTTTTCTGAATTCTTTGTATTGAGAAGATTAGAATTATGAGACAGTCCAGAGAACCTATTGACACCTGAAGCCAGGACAGTCACCCCAACAGTTCTAAGGCAGCTGTCATACAATGTCGCAGGCCAGAACCATTTACTTTTATTGGTGGCTGAACAAGAGCCAGCATCCATACACAGTTCTGTGATTTCTGCAGGTATTTTGCCAGTCGGGAGACAGGTTCTCATGTGCTTGAGATGTTTGTCTGCTGTTACTATGCTACTTTCCACACTTCCTTCACTGTCAGCAATTCCTTCATGCTCCAAAGGCCCAAGTGAATAAGCAGTATTTATGACCTCCCCCTTCCCCCACACCTCTCAGCAGTGCTCCTGTTGCTCTCCCTGGGTGCCTCATTCTTTGTCTGCAGCTGCCTGTGTTTTGTAAAGCAGAGCTGCTGTCACGATTCTTCACTGTGAGAGTGGTGAGGCACTGGAATGAGTTGCTTAGAGAAGCTGTGGATGCCTCATCCCTGGGAAGTGTTTGAGGTTAAGTTGGATGGGGCTTTGACCAACCTGTTTTAATAGCAAGTGTCCCTGTCCATGGCAGAGAGTTGGAACAAGACAACAGTTAAGGTCCTATCTAGGGACTCCTCTGAGTTTTCAATCAACTATAGGGTAACTTAACCAACATGAAAGTAACCCTTAAGGAGAAGCTGGGTTCCTCATATTTGGGATGTAAGTATCAAAAATTTCGAGGATTCTATGATTTGCAGTCAAGATGGAACATTGATCACTAAGGCAGTGTTTCTAAACCACATTCGTATCCTCAGCTTAGGCTGGCTGGCAGGATCAGGCAGGGAAGGGGCTTTCAAAAGTGAGATGAACAATTAAATAAGACTGGGGGGTGGAAGGAAGGGGAAAGGAGAGAAAGCAGGACTAGATGTTTCAATAAACAGCTGGAGAAGAATAAGGACAGGGATGGATAGGGCTTTTTGGACTGCTGACAGAGGGAAGTTCTGATGCGGGGGAGTATAGCTACGACTGCAGTTGGAGATTGAAAGAGGAAATTCTGTGTCTAGTTCCTGCTTTTGGAGCACATCAATACTGCTTTTAATATCTGAAAACAGACTTCTGTGTTATGTTATGGCACTCATTTCCACAGATTCTTGCACAATGTAGGATTAACATACAAATGGTCGGCCCCTGGAATTTGCACAGCTCCAGTGACTGACCCAATGTTTTTGAAGCTTATACTCTCAACCACAAAAAAGAGCTTATGGCATTCAAATTTGTTTTTTTTACCTAAGATTAATTACCAGTGGCTAGTCAAATTTAAAAAAAAAAACGAACTATTTAGAGCATTGAGAAAACATACAAAATCCAGGATTCTATAAAGCTCCAAAGAAACTCACAGTACAGGGTAAAACTCCCCCCATGTTTTTAAGCTTTAATTAGCAACCTGCCTCAAAACTCAGATATATGTGTTTAAATTCAGCTGTTAGCTAATGCATCAAAGACTGATCTCACTATTAAGCCGTTGCCCATTTGTATTTTACGACTTCCAGGGGTACACAAAGCTTCCAGAATCAAATAGTCATTTGTGGCTTCCCTAGTATCCCTGACTTGCTGACTGCTCACCAAAGCTCTTAGCTGCCTCTGTGCAATTTCCTGGCTAAAGGAGATCTGGAATGTAAAAGTGTATTCATCACCAGAGGTTTTGCAAGATTCCAGGACTTCAGTGAAGCAGTAAGAGATGCTTTAAAATTGAAACCACAGGAAGGTTCCTCTGAGTTTTCAATCAATTATAGGGTAACTTAACCAACATGAAAGTAACCCTTAAGGAGAACCTGAATTATTTGGGATGTAAGCATCAAAAAATGCACCAGGTTGTAATAACTGTTGTACCTGTACCAGACAGATCCTGGCCCTTTACTGTAAGCCTCTCAGCACAAAAATGGAGGACTAAGTGGCAAGTGGGAACATGTGCAGTATGAGTATGACATTCTAACCATTTATCCAGAGTGAAACAACTGCTTATAGCAAAATACTGAGAAATGTGCATAAGCTAGATTTTCAACTTCAGTACTAAGATCAGACAAGTATAACCCAGAGCCAGCTTTGCTAAAATGGTGACCCTGCTTCCTACTCCTGTATTTGAACTCATTCTAGGCAGAAAAATCTTAGCAAACCTTTCTCCATGTTGGTAGGAGGTGCATGTCCACGTTAAATATGCATCAGATGTAATGTGCTACTTGTATACATTTTGGAGCTGATTTTAACTTCTTCTGTGATGAGTATTACACACCATCTAACATTAGGATGTGTAAGATAGGAACCAGATGCTGCTTTCTACTAGTCAGGTGTTCTGGTCGTTTTGTTATTTTTTACTTTGCTTTTCTGGCACTAGAACACCCTAAAACTTACTGAGGAAATGAAAGATTGTTGCTGACGTGCTTTTGTGTGTTTGTTTAGCAAAAACACTTGTGCATCACAGATTTGTGTCCAGAAACACATTCCTCACTGCTTTAGTCTGCTGTAATATCTGGACAAAATGAAAAAGAGATAGTTGTGAACTGAAAGTATTTTACATACATTTTGCAGAGCTGTACAAGCTTATATGATATGTAGGGCAGTGATGAATCATGGTCTGTCTTCTTCATCATTTCACACCACTATAACAACATTATTTTGCTGGATTGACTTCTGATTTACTGGGTAAAAAACCTCCAGGCTGACCCACCATTACCTTCAATTTTGCTTGCTTGTGCTTGCTGTTTCTGCATCTTTGCAGTGAGATTGTTGTTTGAGGAACTTTGTGTATTATATAACTGTAGGGCTACTTTTCAGTCTCTTTTCTTTCTGGACTACCAAGACCTAGAGACTTGTTACTAGTTTTCAAGTCATTCACGAATTCAGGTTTCTTCCTTGTAGGCTGCAGCCCATTTGCCTCTATTTGCTAGAGCAGTTTAAAGGAGTGCACAGGGTATTGCAGATGACTAAACTGGTACATTCTAACAAGTTACTGTCCCTTAGTTAAGTTTTAGCTCCCGTGATTACACATGTGTTTGTGTTTCCCTGGCATCGTGTCAGCCAGGATATGTGGGGATTTGATCTGGCTGAAAAACACACAGGAAAAATCTTAGGTGGACTAGTTCCTTGATCCCTTCCATCACATAGCTGCACAAATAGCTGTGTCAGCACAGTGCAGGGAATAGCTCAGGAACAGAGACGCACAGCAGAGTAAGAACTATTGATACTGGTACTGCTGACAAAGAAGAAATCATCAGGCTATGCCCTATGGCAGCTGTACTGCTCGTTCTGCTGTGCGTCTGAAAAGAGGAAAATGTGGTTCTTACATGATCATTGTAAAATTGATTGTTCAATAGAGTTGGTCTTTGAGGCCGGAGTGTGGTGCCAGGCTTCTTCCCACAGAACACAGGAAACACTTTTGAGGTGTAAGAAATCCCGTTTTTCATCCATGGAAAAGGGCCATCTGACTTTAACTTCAGTACAAAGCAAGATGGAGCCTTTCCCTGAAAACCCCCTGAACACTTTGCTCTGAGTGCTTAAAAATGCAAATAAAATTATTTACATTTCACTCATTCCTTTCTCAAGTACCAAATTCTAGTTTGCAGCAGTAGCTTTATATCCCATTCTTATGCTGTCCATGGACATCTTTCTACTTTTATTTGGGAACTCCCTCTGTAATATCCAGCAATGGTTTCAGACAAAGGAGTCTCAAAATTTGGGTAAACTCAGAAAATGGTAAGTATCATAGTCCTATAATATCCCTTTATGATATCTCTTTAGGATTCCAAGTAACTATAGAGTAGGATACTAGCAAAATGTAAGAATACCGTTCTGAAAAATTTGGTGAAATCCCTTGGCAGTGAAAGGCTGAATTGAAAGAATTTCTGAACTGCTTCAATCTGTGTATTGATTGTTCTTTTTCAGCTTCAAGTGGCTTTAAAATCACCTATAATTGAAGACCTGGTTATTTCATGCTGCTTTAAGTACCACTATACATTTACAGCCAGAGCAGGGGCTCTTAAAATCACAGAATACAGAATGGGTAAGGTTGGAAGGGATCACAGTGGGTCATCTGGTCCAACTTTCCTGCTTAAACAGAGTTATNATACACACCAGGTCTTAGGTCAACCACTGCAATTACATTACTAGTCCATTCTCCATGTGGTTGAACGGATGTATTTAGCAAAAGAACTTGCCAAACAAGGTGTGCTTGTGAGTATTTTGGACTGATCTCTTGCCTGGCTTCAAAATTTATTTTTTTAAATTATCAGGATTTATTTCTGAAAAGGTTTTGGGATTTCAAGTATGGTACAAAAGGAAGTTACTCTTCAGGTCTCAGTTCAGGGCTGAAGGATAACTGCTGGATTTTAACTCCATCTTTGATGGTGCCCCCTTTATGGATCTGGCATTCAAGCTGAGCTTCGTGGTGTTTGAAGTTCCCCCGTAGCAGTAATCCTGTAAGCTTCCATGTAACTGTGGGATTCTTGATACAGGCCGATCCCGTGGGTGTCTTTGAAGTGAAGTGACTGGACTGACATAAACACCTTCATGGTGCAACCATAGGACAGACTACAGCCAGACGGTGCTTGGGGAAGCCCATGCCTGTCTGAGTGAATTTGAATCCAATTTTAAATGTATCCAACATAGGAAAGTGATTCCAAGTGTGCAATTCCACAACAGGTTCAGCTGATTGAAATCAGCTCTGTGGCAGTCCCACTCTCCCTTCCTCCGTTTACTTTTGCGGTGTTAATTTTCTGGTGGTTTAGCTCCCGAACAAACTTATTATGGGAATTTATAAATGTTGGCAGAAGGGGGAAGGGCAAGACTGTGGCAGCGCTGTCTTAACTTGTCCTAATATATAGGGACATGTTGTCTCGGTATAAAAGGCAGGTCTAGGGTGGTGACCTGTATTATTTCTCTCTCTTTTCCCTGTATCTACCTGATTCGCTTAACATTTCACTTTTGTACGTCTAGAGTAACACGTTCCAAGAGCACAACTTCACCATGCCCGCGCTCTGTTCTCGGGAGCGGTGCAGCTGTAGTGCAGTCAAATCCCTCCTCGTTCTCTCTCGGCAGAGCACAAGAGCTGAGCGGAAAACTCCTGTTAACTAGGGTGACAGATTTCCAGCAAGCTCTGGATCACGGGGAGATGGAACACCCGGATCCCGGCAATATAAGGTATAGACGACTCGGCTTGTGCAACACAGCGGCGAGGCAGAGCCCATTTTATTCTTGCCTTTTTTGGATCCGCACGCACGCAGCCCTCAGCACAATGCAGCCGGCTCCGCGACAGCACAGGAGGAACAGAAATAAAAGTCACTGCAGCGCGGCTCGCCAAGGGTGTAATTGCCGGCGATCCACTCCTCGCGTGGCAGCTCCGCTGATGGCGTGATCACCAAAGACTTTTACGTCCCAGGCCAGCGCCGCTCCCGCCCTCTGCCCTGCGGAGCTGCAGGGCTCCGGGCAGACGCCCGCAGCCGCAGCGCGGCCGGAGCACAGCCCGCCACTGCCCGAGGCAGCACCGAGGCGAACCACGCTCGGGAGTCCCGACCTGCAGCACCGGGAAGGTACCGCCCCTCTCCCCAAAACAACTTTCCACCGCGGGCCACTCGGCTGCGATGCCGCGCCCCAGGCGCTCCCGAGTGGAGCAGGAAAGATCTGCCCCCGCCCCCGGCCCGGCTCCTGCGCCGGCGGCCCCGGCTGCCCACCTTGGCGGCAGGGGGGCGGCGGGGTGGGCCCCCCAGAGCAAATGGCCGCGGCAAGGCGGGCAGGGTGCGGGAGGCGGTGCCGGGCCCACAATAGGAGCGGTGGGAGGGAGGCAGGGCAGGAGGGAGGGACGGCGGTGCGGGGAGTGGGGCCGGGTAGGGAGCCGCCGGAGAGCCGGGCAGCACCTTGCGGCGGGCGGAAGGTGAGTCCTACCGCTCCGAGGAAGGGGATTTCCTCGCTTGTTTTGTAACCGGGAAGTTTCCACAGGGCTTGAGCAGCCGGGTTCCTTCTTCTTTCCCCCTTCCATCCGCCCTTTCTTTTTTTTTTTTTTTTATTTTTTTTTTAGGGGAGGGGTACCGATCCTGCCTTCCCCCCCCTACCTTCCCCCCCCCGCCTGCCCCCGTCCCGCCTTCCCGGCCCATTCCTTNCCGCCCTTTCTTTTTTTTTTTTTTTTAATTTTCTTTTAGGAGAGAGGTACCGATCCTGCCTTCCCCCTCCTACCTTCCCCCTCCCGTCTGCCCCAGTCCTGCCTTCCCGGCTCATTCATTTGACAAAGGGAGTTGTCCTCAAGCCCCGGGCTTTGCGAGCGGGAGCCGTTCGGGTCTCGGGGCAGAGGTTGGGGTGGGAATCGGGGCTCATCGCAGGGTTTCTGCCGAGCACCCCGTCCAGGCTCCGGCTGGAGGAGCGGGCGCTTCGGGCAAACACAAAGAGTTAAGGAGTTGGACCCATGCTGGGCGGTGAGGTGATGAAGCTGCGGGCTTTGTGTGCCTGGTGCGGAGGGATGGAGAGGTGGGAGCTTGTCTTTTAACCCCTGCGGCGGCGCCTGTATGTACGAAACGGTTGCTTTTTGCTAGTAAAGTACTTTAAAGCAAAGGTGAACTTAGAATCGTGGGATCATTCAGATTAGTGGGGACCTCAAAAGGTCCCTACCCCAGCCTCCTTCAAAGCGGGGGCTTCTGCCGGGGGAGCGGGTAGCAGAGATGGGACATCGGAGATGGGTGGCACCTCTGGGTGCTCTTGAATGGTCCTGGGAGCCCGAAGGAGAGGCAGCACCAGCAGGACGGGAGTAGCGCTTGTCTTTCACTGTGTATGCAAATGCCCCAATCCACAGCTCTTGCATGCCTGCAATCCCTGTTTTTGCTGCTTTTGTTATCCAGAGGGCTTAAAATTCATGATTGTTGGGAATAGCTGGCTCCATCCGTATGTGTGTCACGGTGCATCTGCTCCTGCTGAGCATTACTTGAGCCTTATTCCGACATTGCCTCCAGGAGTTTTTTCTTCAGCAACAAGGTTTATAAATAGGTGTCAAAACCTGGCTCTTTGTTTGGGACCTGTTACCGGCTGTAAGGCGTGTACTTTAGGTAGTAATTAAGTATGAGGTATATGTGTGTTTGTGTCTGTGTGTGTAAGAACAACCGTAAAAGCTGTTTAGTTGGCCAAGCTTTTCGTTTTCAAAGTGAAAGCAGGTATTGTAGTTGGATGAAATGGCTGTGTCAGTCACAGATGGAAGAATGTTTATTTTCTTTGCTTGCAATCACTCTTTGTACAGTGGCTCACGGATGCCTTTCACTGAAATACCTCCCCCTTCTCCATACCTGGAGTTTCCTGGTGTTGCACACATTACCTGGCCAAGCAGGGAGCATCTTCCTGTCTGCTGCTTTTAGTGTGGGTGTGTTCATCTTGCTCTCAGCTTTTTAGGGTAAGGCTGGAACAACTCGTGGACCAGTTTGTGTGTTTCCACTGAATGCTTGGTGTGTTTTCTGTGGAAAAGCCAGAGAAATGAAACTCGTCTCTGCACAGAGAACAGAAGGTATGGTGGGAATTTAAATATGTCTAAATACTGACTCTGTTTAACTCTGGATTTCCCATCTTGTGCCACGGGACAGAATTTGTTCTTAGCTGTAGTATATAACACAGTTGGAGACTAAAACTCGAGACTGATAAGCCGGTTGGGTTTTTAGCCTTTTTGAGTCCTGTAGAGGGGAATCACCTTCTTTAAAGGGGATGATCTAACTACCATTCTTTGATTTGGAATTTAAAGCCAAAAATAAAATTGAAATGCTCATGTAGCATGACAGCAAGAATGCTTATACTGGTTTTAGGGAATATTACGCGCTCTGGATGTTGCTAAGAAAAAAAGAATAGGGAGGAGTGAGGCTTTTAGTTCATACTTTTTTTGTGTGTTGTGGGGATGTTGGAAGAATTATGTAACAAATCCAGTTTAACTGCCACAAGTGAAAATATATTGCTTGTTTATTGTGTTTCTGACTGCCTTGCTTGCACTGGGTTGAAAACTGATGCTAGCTCTTTTTGCCTGAGAGGTCAGAGAACTACTGGATTATCCTTTTCCAGGTTTGTGGAGGGAGACCTTTTCTCTCAGCTTTGACTCCAATGCATGCATTTCACCTAGTTTGCTGTGTAGTGTTTTGTCTTTTTTTTTAAGAGTGAACTGTAGTGTGGCTTCTTTCATTCTTTCTCCCCTCTGTGCACCTGTCTCACTTTCTCAATGTGGGAACTTTTTTGTAATTTCAAAAGCTAGTTTTCATGGTCAAGTTCCCATATATTCATAAGAGGTACAAAACCACCTAGAGCTGAAATAGGCTTTTCTCTGTAGCAAAATACAGAAATGATCCCAAGCTCCACCCCTAAAGTGCTCTGGTTTTACAGTGCATCCTGTCAACAGCAGATAACAGAAGCAAATAAACTTTAAAGGAACTGACCAGTCTTGATGAGGAGGTACAAGACCGAGACTGAAACCAGGCAACTAAAAGTAGAAGTCATAATTCTTTAAAGCCTAGTTAGTCACCAGCCTTTCGACAGGTGGAAGAATACTTCTTTTTTGGCTTTTTACCTCTATGGGAAAGTGAAAGAATATTGTGTGCCAGAATTGTATTGTGTGAAAGAGCCTTTTTCTATACCTGACAAGGAGCTAAACTAACTTTCTCAGCCCAATGCATTGGCCTGTATAGGAAGCGGGGAGACTGTTAGTATGTTCTGCTTGATGCTGAGGGTTTGCTCTTGTGGAGAAGATTGTCTGTCTAGTGTGTGACTCCTGTGAACTTGCACAGCTCTGAGCTGAGAGGAACTGCTTTGCACCCTTGTTCGCAGAAATGGGAATGGCTGGATCCATTCCCTTTAGTGGCAGCAGAGCTGGGACTGTCAGCAGATACTCACTGATGTGGCACCTAAGTCTGTGGGATCAGATCTTCCCTTCTAAGCTTAAGGCACGTGGTGCTCTTTAGGAATGAACAGGTTAAAAGTACCTGATGCTGCTTGTGTTAATCAGGTTTTTACTCAAAGTTCGAGTTTGAAATTCCTGCACTTGGGTGCAGCTGTGCACAGCATGTGTAGATGTGGATGTTATGGCTGTGAGGAATAACACTCAGTTCTGCCTCTGGTCATGACTGCTCCTGGCTTTGTGCAGGAGAGGAAGCTTACTCTGGTCCCATCCCTCAGGCACATCTCATAGCTGTGGATGGGAGCTTTTGGGTCGTCCCATGGTCTGTCTCTTTTGCACGTGACAGTGAGATGTGTGTCACAGTTAAAGAGCCCTTCATGGGTTTCACTTGATAAGAACATGGATGCTCAGAGCTGAACAACTCTCCCCAGGCTCCCACTATGTTCAGTAGAGAGAAAAAGGGCCTTTTAGGATGTACTTGATACAGTCCTCTAAGTAGACGTTTTTAAAACAGGCCAGAGAGTTGCACTCTAAAAGTGCTGATTCCTCTTATAGTCACCCTGGTCTCCTCTGTCCCCCATGTGTTGTTTTGTACGTGGCAGCAGGTAGCCGAGAGGAGTTTCAGCTGCTCCCCTCACTGTGGGGATGCAAGCAGGCAGCATGGCTAACAAATCCACCAGTTTACAGCTCTGTAGTAGCATAGCTTTCACCTCTTCCCTTCCTTTTAGCACTCTTTGGGATGGGGGAAGAGGAAACAAAAAGAAAAGCTATCTGATAAGTGCATTTCCAGGGGGATTTGAAGAAAAAAAGTCCAAGTATTCAATTCTGGTTTGTGTATTGGCAGTCCAGGTGTTCAGTCTTCCATTTGTATACTATCAATCTCTTGCATATAGTCTGAGAAGCAGGTTAAACAATAACTTCCCTTCTGTGACTCCTTTCCTTCTTGTGATCTGTACTCTTTGGACCTGCTGTATAGCTAGTTTGGTTTACTCCTAAGCTGGTATAACTGCCTTAAAGCCATTGTATTTCCTACTTCCTGACTAGAATCAGTGGAGTAAAGTGATGGCGAATCAGGCATCCTTTTAACATACGTTTAAAAACAGGAGGAGGAAAAACACTGGTATAGAAACTATAAAGTTTCTATAAGGTCCTGTATTGGGAAAATCAGGGCAAATCATAAGGCTGCTAAGTAACTAAATGTACTTTCTGAAAAGAAGTAATTTCTGCCAGAGTAGCTCTTTGTGATCTCAATTGCTGTGCGCACAGAATATATTATGACTGTCTTAAAGTATATGACATCTAGCTGCAAACAAATCCTTCATCTAGAGGGGCCTGTAGCTGTGGGACTATGAGGAAATCAAGTGGTGAGTACATGCTGCATGCAGATGGGGCTTGAAGCCTTATTTCATGCCTTTTTTTATTTCCTTGAAGTTTGTCCACCTGTAATCTAAGAGGAAGATAATTGCCATTCATGTTACGTGTGTATTTAGGATGGAGGAGTCATCCAAGTTTACCTTAAGACGTTGTCTCTGTGTAGTGTCTGTCCATGGTTTACAGCTGATGTCACTGGATGACTTTACAGACGGCAGCAGAGAGAAGGAAAATCAAATACCAAATGTTAGGACGCAGTTTGACAGACTGGCTTGCTAAGGTGTCACAGCACCACTTTCAGTCACTTTCTCTAAGCATCAGTAGGGCTTTGAAGTATCAACTTTCTTAATGAGTGTAGTGGCAGCACAAGTATTTTAGGTGATGCTTCTTTTACTAAGCCTGTTTCTCAGAGCTTATGTTGTATTCATGAAATAAGAGCTGGAGTGTGAAATATTTTTATTTGGACCAGGGAGTTGGTTCAGGTGGTTTTTCTCTTTTACATAAAGTATAATGTGAAATACCTTATCATTTGTTTAACATAAAGAAATTCCAAGATAGATTATTGTTTGCACCCGCATAATCCCAAGTGTACATTCTCCTCCAATTTTATAAGTGGCTTGGTCACTTAACCCAGACTCTTCCATAGAAGGAGAAGAGATCCTTTTGTAAAACTCTGATTTAATTTCCGCACCTGTCTGTAAGTGGGCATTATGCATTTTCACCAACAAGTTCAACTTGAAGGCATTGTGCCAGGATGATTTGCCTCTAGTACGTATTTCAAGAATGTCCTATTTCAGCTTGCTTTGGAGAGGCTAGAAGTCACAGCTGAACATGGAGTTCATGTGCCTCCGGAGTTCGGACTTATTTGGGATGAAGGAAAAGCTCATTTCCTTCAGCCGCAGCAGGAGGGAATATTCCAACCCCCTTCCCCAATTCTGTGTATCCTACTGAAGCTGTTAGAGTCATTCAGCTCAAGGCCCTGTGCTGGCCTCTGTGTAAGGTGTGGTGCATGTTGGAGGCTGTTACCGAGCTTTGTAACGTGTGTTGAGGTAAAAGAGGGGCGAAAAAAAAGGGCTGGTCTCATATCATTTGCTTTTCTTGTTCATTAAATTAGTCACTGGAGTGAACTCCGGTGTCCCTTCACAGTAGAAGGTAGATTTGCCAGGTAACAGCTGCAAAGACCAGGGAGTGCCCAGCACAAGGAGGGATTAGCAGCAAATGGACACATCAGGATTTGAAAACCGACATTGATTAGCTCATTAAAATTAATAAGACACTCAATATAAAAGTCCCATTACATTTTGCAGTTCTTCTGGAAATAGAACAATATATATATCCTTATCCTTTCAGGAATACTTCACTCAAGACAAATTTTAATGCCATTTTTCTTCTTAAGCCACAGAATATATTAATTCTTAATGGAGCCTGAGTTTGTCAGTGTTTTATTTAGTTAAATACTCTTTTTAATAGGCTACTATTTTTAATAGACTGAAAGATGTAGTCATAGTATTATGTACTAAAAGGTTGCTTGAATAGAGAGTGTTCCAAGTTAGTGTATAATTGGACTAATGTTGCTGTAGGTAAGGTCAAAAGTCTAAAGGCAGATATTCACATACTGGTCAGTTTTTAGCAAATCAGACAAATCTGTTTCAAAACACAGCACACAGGGAAGACCCTTTGGTTCAAGCTCAAGAACTGAAGGAAAAGTGTGTGAAAAGGGATGTTGTTCCTACAAGGAAAAGTGTGACACTTCTCATTCTTCTGAGGTATGTATGTGACCTCCATAATACATAAATGTGATTTTTCAGGCTACAGATCTAATTACCTTGTGGAATCTTTAATGACTTAAAGCTGGATTTCCAGTGTGACTTCCTATGCTTTACTGATTTTTGTGATTTTTTTTGGTTTTAGTAATATCTTTAGTAAAGGCTTTGCTTGAGATGGTTTGAGCCCTTTAACGCGTAGCAATTCTTGTTGAAATGAGAAAGTGCTCTAGGAATATTTAGTTTCCGTGCAAGAGGGAGGCTGGAGGAAAATTAAGCCATAAAACGAAGATCCTGGAATGATTGTTAAATGGATGGCACTTCTCATGGATGTGATCACTGCTATTTCTTTTTGCCATAGAAGTCTGATTGAATATTCTTGCCACACTGGCCAGGAGAGCTAACTCTCCTTTTTAACCACAATGTGTTAACCACCAGATTATAACTCGTATTCCTGTTTTGCCCTGTGCTCATCTTCAGTCCTGCTTTGGAATAGGATGTATATTCAGTTTCAGTCTTGGTTCTCTGGCATCATTACAACAGCAGATCAGAGATAATAACAGAAAAGCTTTTGGAGCTGAACTCAAAGGAGGGGCCTAGAAATGAGTGGTGATGATGCCACAGAGCCCTTCATCAAAACCATACCCTCTCTGATAGTCCAAGTCCTTGGTAAGGTTCTGTGGTAAAATGTATGCGTGTTGTGGGTGTGTGTTAAGATGTTTGACGCTTTCTGTTAAGCTCCATGATTCTGGAGATGTGAAAGCTATGCAAAAATATGTGTCATATAAAAGAGACTTCTCCCACTCCTGTCTGTAGAGAAGAAATGACAGAATTTGATCCAAATGTGCCTTGAAGATTTAAATAATGGGATTTAGGCACACAGAGGCTTTGGTTTGAGCTTCCAGTTCCTAATTTGGGGTTAGGAAATGGGGGTATCTACTACATCTTAACAGTAAGTTGCTAGCATTATAACTTAATTCTCTAAAATCACTGAATTCTTCACCTTAAAGAAAGCCAGAGAAGTTATGAGGGGAGGAAGGAAAGGGAATTGCAGCACCAGTGAAAAGCATTGCCTCACAGTTATGTTAATCTAATACAAAAATCTGGATTTTAATTTCTGTCTCATCAGATTTCTTGGTTGTTGCATCAGCCTATATGTCCTGATAATAAGGTATCTGGGAAAAATTGCAGTCTCTTATATTTGTGTGTTACAAATTCTTCTATGCAATTTTGTCTGTTGGTTGCAGAGAGAATAAGTGAAAACACTGGACTGAATTCACAAAAAGCAGCGTGAGTCTCATCCACTACCTTTGGATGTGCCAAAGGACTCTGAGAAAATGAGACTGGAAGTACTTTTCCAGGCCTGCTTTAATGTCTTGCTTGTGTTCCTAGACCAGATTTTGAAGAGTATGAATAAAGTTAGGTTGACACTATCTTGATGAAGCTGTAACCTCCAGTGTTTCTCTTGCCCTTTCTGGGAGCCCTGACAACCACATTGAACTTAACTTTTGTATTCTTCTCATTTGTTTGGTTTCTTTTCTTTTGTTTGCATTCTCTCCTTATATCTCTTAAAGTCTTGCTTGCTAGTTTGTTTTTCTGTTTGCCTTTCTCCAGAAACCTTGTTCACCTGCCTGTCTTTACTTTCCCTCTACTCTAAGACTGATGAGAAACAGAATCCTCATACTTCCGTGATCCTGAAGATACTGGGCAAACACAGATGAACAGCAGGGAGATAAAATATTTTGTCCTCCACCCCTGTAAGAAGCATCTTTTTCAGGGCTTGAGANGAAGAGGGGATTTGGGGGAGACAGGGCAGGAGAAGGCTGCAAGGATAGATCAGAGATCTCATTACCTTGTAGACATCAGAACACCAGCTTTTTTGTTTGTTTTGTGTGTCTCTGAATGGAGTCCTTGAGTTGCAAAGGAAAAACATTTGGAAGTGATGAGCTGGAAAAACTTGTAAGAATTTAGTCATTTAGTTAGTCCGACCAAAAATGTCTTTTCTTGTGTGCAATGTCTTCCTTAAGTTATTTGCTCTTATGGAAAAATGCCAGTGTTGAAATGATCTCAGCTTGATTTCCTTTATCTTCTGCAGTTTGTTAGGGGCTCATC
>VYZS01085170.1:17329-47686 GCA_013400695.1 Neodrepanis coruscans | reverse complement strand
GTTGAAAAGTAGACATCTATAAATATTTACCCTTTTTCTAAATTCTGTCTCTTTTTTTTTCTAAATTCTGTCACATTTTATTTTGCTGTTTAGTTCCTTACTAAGGAGTGAGCTTCATTCATTTGAAAGCTTCCTTTTTACATCTTTTATCATACTTGTTCTGTGTGTCTTTGTTGTGACTGAACTATGGCACTATTTCTGCAATGCCTGGAAGGCCTTATATATTTAGGAGCTGGGTTTTGGACTTTTTTTGTGTTGGGGGTGATTTTTTACACCAATTGTTCAGGAATGACCACTACTGAAATGAAAACCTTTCAGGTAGGATTCAAGCCAGCTTTCTACAAAAAGGGGTTACCCAAAAGTAACCCCTCTGAGACATAGCAACCTTTGTCCTGGCAGCATCTTGTAATCAGACAGAGTGCCATAGACTGACATCTGTATTTAGAAGCTTTGCTAGATCCCTTTCACTTCAACCTCTTGTGAGGGTTTCCTTATGCCTGTTCAGTACCTAAGGCCCTGATTACCTCTAAATGTAGTAGATTTAAGTCCTTGCTGTGTTCTCATGACTGCTACTCTATTGAGAAATATGTACCACGTCAGGATCTGAGCAGAGAGGTGTCTAGCATCTTTTAAGAAACTCAGGAACAGGCTTGTGGGTGAGAAGGAAAGAAGTGTGCTTGTTGTTTCCCCACCTTCAGTACATTGATGGGTTATGTCCTCAGTGCTGTGTCAGAGCAGTGTCTGTCCCTGATGTTTATGGTCCTGTGTGGACATGATGGATACAGAGCTCCTGAATTGAAGGCTGCTGGATCATTTCTGATTTTTACATGTTATTTTTCATAGCTGGTGGGAACTCCATATTATATGTCCCCAGAACTCTGCCAGGGAGTGAAATACAACTTCAAATCAGATATTTGGGCTGTGGGCTGTGTGATCTTTGAGCTGCTTACCCTGAAGAGGACCTTTGATGCTACTGTAAGTCTGCCACCCAGGATGGATTTAGTAACCTTATTTTTTATGATCCTAAGATTCACACTTGGCTCATATCTTTCTTAAGTCATGTTTTCCTTTCATTTTGTTTAAATCTGCTAATTGAGAAAACAATGGCCTGAAAGTGACAGCTATAGCCAGAGAAAATACCTGCGTGATTTCCCTTTTCATGCAAATTACCCTCCTGCCTTCATGCAGAAGCCTCTCTGTCTTCTGCCAAACCCACTCGTGTCTGCAGCCTAGGTTTACCAGATGCAAAATACGAAATGTGCTAATTTGCATCACGGTTGTGAGGAAGCATCCTTTTCACTACAAGAAAGAAGTTTGTGATCGTAGTCTTTCTGCTTTTTTTTTGCATTACTGGCTATGAATTTTCTGTGTAGCATTCTGCTGCAAAAAGTTCTGGCCTTCAGATTTCCTAGGGTCTAATCCTGTTACTCCTCCTCAAAGCTTGGTTGCAAGAAACATCCAGTCAAACTGGCATGGGGAGGGTGAAAGGGAGCATTGCTGGCTGGCAGATGTGATTTGCCAGCCTGTGCCATAAGATGGGAAAAGCTGCTAGTTGCCATAATGCAAGATTTTGTAACCCTGAAAGACACAATGTGAAAATACCATCCTTTCCTGACTTTCTCTTATGATGGCTACTAGTCCCCAGTAACTTTGCTGGTGTGTGGTGTTCCCATGGTAATTTGCTGCATGGTAGATTCCATGCAAAGAGAAGCCTATCCTCCCTGCACTGTTAGAGAATTTGGTGGGAAGCTGGATGTTGCTACCAAGTCCTAGATATCTGAGGTACCATTTCTGCAGGAATTATAATTAGTTTTCTGGAGAACCTGCTAGGCAGGGAAGAGGAGAGATGTGTCGTGATCAGAGATGGAGGGAGAAAATGATGGTGGTCTATAGCATCTTTCCCCACTGGACACATTGCTCAGATCAGTTCCCTTACAGCTTGTTTCTGGTTTCTGCCTAGAATCCTCTGAACCTCTGCGTGAAGATTGTACAGGGGAATCGCGCCATGGAGGTTGATTCCAGTGTCTACTCCTGGGAGCTGATCCAGATGGTGAACTCCTGTCTTGATCAGGTTGGTAAAATACTTCTTAATTTTCAGACACCCCTTCCCAGCTGCCTCAGCCATGGAATTCAGGGTTTCAGTATGTGGCTGTTGGTGCAGGGTAATTTTTGTGAGTCTTGAGGCATTAGTAGCCCTGGGCTTTCTGCAGTCCTCTGAAAGCATTGTCTCAAGATGACGTCCAGTCCTGCAGGCTCTGGAGGGGTGCTAGGTTTAGTCTGATGGCAATTTTTGAATGGGCTCACAGAAGCAATTATTTTTTAATGTAGTGCTGTGGAGGTGGGAACATCAACTCAGTAGTCTCTTAGGGTTCTGCTTTCTGTAGGGAATTAATTAAGTGAAAGCAAACATAGTATTAATACCTTCAGAGTGTGGAATTCCCTCCTGCACATCTCTGGCATTTATCCCTATTCATTCTAAATATTTGAATTAATTCCTTTCCCTTCTGAAGCAAGTCAGGGAAAGAGGTCCATGCAGGCTTGAATGAAGTCTTCTGGCCCAAAATTTTCTTATAGATGGTGAGTATTTCACATAGAATTACTTGTTGCTTCTTTCTTTCAGGACCCAGAGAAAAGACCAACTGCAGATGAATTGCTTGAACATCCCCTTCTCAGCAAACGCAGGAGGTAATCAGATGGTCTTGCCTGAAACCTGGGTGGGTGTCAGAGAAAACAGAGGGTTTGTGCAAACTAGTGATGTTTATGCTTTTGTAGCAAGTCCTTAAGTGAATTTAACCTGATCTGAGGCAGTTATTAAAGTAATTCATCCTCTTTAGGAGAGGAGTGGATTCTTACAGTCTTGTCTTCTGATCTGGTGTTCTCTTGGTACATAGGTAAGGTGGAAAAGATCTCTACATCCTTTGTTGTGTAAGCTGTTGTACTGAGAACCTTAATAAGGCATTCTTTTCCGAGACTCTTGAGGAATGCTGGTTCCCTCTCTTCAAATCTCTGAACAAAGGGTCACAGAGGTCCTCCTATGGTCATTGGAAAAAGCCATTTTGAATATATATTCAAAGTATACATCTGCAACATAGAGACCCTTGATTTGTCCTTTTGTTACTTCCCTCTTTGGGACAGACTTGTATTGAAAGCCTATTTTAGCCTATCAGCCTGCATACACTATCTTTTTATGAAAGGTGGACCATAATTCTGGGCTGTTCTAATCCTACATTGATTGCTTTGGGAGCAGCAGATTTGTACTTCATAACAATATTCTTTTACTTGGTGATCAGCAAAGTTTGAGGTTTTTTTGCTGTATACACTGTTAGAAGCTCAAATCCTCATACTAATTAGCCATTTAAGGTTATTCTTGTGCAATATGGTTGGCCATATTCTGTTACACATGTAGTTTGTTGCCCTCAGCTCTCCTGGAAGTTTGTTAGCTGTGTGGTACATTACTTCTGCCCTACTTAGTGTGTATTGCTGTGAGCTAGTAAACAGCTGACATATCTCCTTCAAGAGGGAGCAGCATGTTATTGGAAAGGAAAGCAGTCTGTGTGTGCTGCTTGTCAGTAAATTGCATTGGGCAATGCTGTTGTTTCCTAAAATGCTTTTTCTCCTTTGCCAGGGAAATGGAAGAGAAAGTCACACTGCTTAATGGGCCAAATAAGCGACCAAGGTAATTATTTAGACGTGTTTGAAAGGAAGTATGGAGAGGAGAGAACAGCTCCCTAGAGAGGAACTTTTCTGAGTTAGCCTGTGACAACCATAATGGAATACTGTAATTTAGAAGATCGCTGAATGCCAGGAATCTGACACAGTTGTTACATGGTTATTGTCCCATGTTTTACTCTGCCTTTTATATCCTGCTTATAAGGGTGGAGCCTTACCTCAGCAGGTTCCATCCAGCTCTGATCTGCCCTACTGGGGATGTAGTCTTTACAGCCTACATATCTAAAACATAATGTAGATCCCTCCTTTTATGTAGATTCTCTTCAGCCAGAGGAATATGACTGTCTGAATATCAAATATTAAGTTAATATAAATGTTTTCCATAAAACATGGTATTGTAGAGGTTTTCCACAGTTCCCAGCAAGGCTGTAAGCAGGGTTCTTTGTGAAGCAGGTAACTTCCGTGGCATGTGTTGCTGGTTTTCTGTTACTTGTCAGAAAGAATTTGACCAATTTTTCCTCATAAACTTGGAAGTACTATCACTGAGCATTTTATGTGAAGTTATCCCAGTTCATGGGTTGTTCACAGTTTGCTGGAAGAACAAATTGTGAAAACAAAACCTCTGAATGGTTGTGAAGGAGAAATTGCTAGACAACATTAGAAAAATGAGGGATGACAATGAATACAAACTCATTATTAAAAGCACATGTGTTTTGTCGGGGGGTCTTGTGCAGGTCAAGTACCGTGAACGAGGCTCCCATTGCAGTGGTGACTTCACGTACTAGTGAGGTGTATGTTTGGGGGGGTGGGAAGTCCACCCACCAGAAGCTGGATGCCATCAAAAGTGGCTGCAGTGCACGCCAGGTGTGTGCTGGTAACACCCACTTTGCTGTGGTGACGGTGGAGAAGGAGCTCTACACCTGGGTGGTAAGTGAGAGAAACTGCAGGAAGCAGGTAAGGGTGGGAAAGAAGAGTCCAGATCCCTGCTGATCATTCACAAGCCTCTCAGAATCAGATGGGCAGGAAGCTTGGAAAGGGAGAAATCTGACTGCAGTGGACACTGTGAGGCCAACTGATTCAGGGCTAACCCAAGTCTCCAAGGCAAGTGTGTTTTTGAGAGAAGTTTTCCGCTGTGACAGGAAGTGTATTGGAGATTTGCTGTGCACTTGAGAATTGTAGGTGGTAGTCTTGTAGGCTGAAATACTAGGTCAAACATTTCTTTGTTTCTTTCCTGACTAATAGCAATGCACTGGAGGTTTTGTGATGCTCTTGTTGGCTTTGTATATTTTTGGGGAGGGTTCTCCAAGATCAGAATAGGTGGGGTGAGTGACCTTTCTGTAATACAGATGTCATCTGTGAGGCAACTTGTGGATGAAAGCAGAGGTGTCTTATAATAAACAACTCTGCTTTTGTGACGAGTGGAGATTCTCCAATCGTTTAAAGTGAATAAAAAGTGTTGGCATATAATGCATTTTGAACAACAACATTTTAAACATCTCAGGCTTTGATGGTCAGTAACACAGTGGTATTCTGTACCTCCAGGCTTCCAGGGGCTTTTATATTGATTATACAGAATCTGTTAAGACAGATAACAAAAGAGTAGAAGATTGGTGAGGATAAAAAGAGATCCAAACGAGAGAAGAGCAACTTGAAGTCATTTGCTGAATGTTCCTGGAGGAATGGCCACTGAAAATTTTCAGCTGGCTATTAATATTCTGGTTTTAGTTTCAACAGTACTTGTTTTGTTTTTACTGCATAATTACTATGTCAGGCCACTTGAGTGACATTTGTTTCTTGTTATGCATTTCTTTGCAACCATTAGGATTTAGAAAAGTAGGTCAAAAAGCTAAAGGATGAATTTTAGTCCTGCATCAGGGAGAGTTCTTTAGCCTGGCAGATGGGAAAAGAGCAGGGATCCCTCACTAGCTAGTGGCCTGAGTGGATCACTCCTTGTTAGAGCATAACTACCTGAAAGCCTGTGCTGCCATTGAGAACTTTGCCTGCTGTTGTGCCTCATAGATAGCAGTCTCTTCCCTAGAGTAGCTACCACACTTTCTCATCCTCCTTGCTGTCTTCTGTTGTTTGTTTGAAATGCTCTAACTATTGGCACCATCTCTGGGGTTGTGGATATGTAACCTCACCAGATGTTTCTGTCTTGCAGAATATGCAGGGGGGCACCAAGTTGCATGGACAGCTGGGACATGGAGACAGAGCTTCCTACCGGCAGCCAAAGCATGTTGAGAAGCTTCAGGGAAAAGCCATTCGCCAAGTATCCTGTGGAGATGATTTCACAGTGTGCATCACAGGTGAGAGCTGGAAGTCCTTTGGCTTAGACTATTGTGGATGCACTGGCATTGACAGGTCCCCTCACTTTGCTGTGCTGTGGAGGTGTGTGCCTTCTCCATAAGATTACCAGATCAGCTTTGTGCACAAAGGAGAAAGCCCCCATGTTACTCATCCCTCAGTTTTGAGGATGGTATCAACACTATTTCATTTGAGATGGATTACATCTCAACATTTGAGATAGATCAACATTATTACACAGAGGAAGATACTGACTCATAGGAAGGATGGATGTTTTGCTAAGGATGTGTTTCTTTTTGGTGATGAAGCTGAGTATCGAGTACAGCTCCTTGTGGCTGTGCAGAGTCCCTGCTTTTACCAGTGCACGTGCTGCCTCCATACATGTTCTTACTAAAGAAAACAGAACCTGAAGTCAAGAATGTAGATGTGTTTGAAATTCTTTTGGACTGTATGGTGGAAGAATCACTCAATGATAAAAGAGGATGTGTATCTGGGATTTGCTATTTAATTCAGAATGCTTGACTTCTGGAAGCTGTCTGTAGTTCTTACCCTGCTCATAGTTTTAAAGACATGTTAGCTGTGGTGGTGTCTATTATGGAAGAATTTGAATCTCGCTTTACCATGCAAACAGTTCTCAACAATGTAGTTTCAAGTTTATTTTGTCAGTGCTGGAAAAGCTCAGATGGCTCAGTGTGGTGGTGAAGTGACTTAGGGAGCCACAGGATCAATTTGTGGGTTTCCGTTAAAGAAATTGGCAGGCCCAACCAAAGATTTTTTGACACTGAAATAGCTGAAGACTTTCATGTAAGATCATCCATCTTAACATGACCAAGAAAGGACTCCATAGTCTTCTGATTACATTCTTCTGCATTGAAGAGGATGATTGCAGGAATGAGGTTGCTCTGGCCATGTCATAAGAGGTTAATATGCAGCCTAACCCAAGGTCTGTGTGCTGACCAAGCTTCCCTTCTATCCTTCAGATGAGGGCCAGGTATATGCGTTTGGCTCAGACTATTATGGATGCATTGGCGTTGACAAGGTTTATGGCTCTGAAGTGCTTGAGCCCCTGCAGCTGGATTTCTTTCTTACCAACCCTGTGGAGCAGGTCTCATGTGGAGATAACCACGTGGCAGTATTGACCAGGAACAGAGAAGTCTACACATGGGGCTGTGGAGAGTACGGTAGGTAGAGTCTCCCTGAAGCCTAAAGACTCTGGGCATGCCAGCTCCAGAAAGTCGCTTGGTGCAGGTGTATCATGTATCCACCAGGGGAAAAGAACATTGTTTTCTTGGGTTGTAAAAATGGGGAACTGGAGACTGAGCCCTTAGGACTTTACTCTGGGAGGCTCTAGGGTGCCTGTTGGCTTCCTTGTGTGTAGGACAGTGGTTCTGTGAGTGGGGTTGGGTTCCCTTGAGAATTGGCACATGATGGTGAATATAGGGGAGCAGTGTTCTAGTTCTGTAGTGAGATTCTTTTGGGACTATGGAGAGACAATACCAGTTCTGAGTGATAGGCACCTTGTGAGGCCATTTCTAACTGCAGTGTTTTCACTGATGCAGGGCGCTTGGGCTTGGATTCAGAAGAAGATCACTACATCCCTCAGAAGGTAGGGCTATGATTACTTCTTCTCAAAGTATGCATGGACATAAATCAAAATTAGTTGTTGTTTGGAAATACTAACTCTGAGGCTAAGGTGTTTTTTTTGAGGCATCATAAGAGTTTGTGAGGGTTTTAGCTTTACATCCTCACTTCATTTTGCTACATTTCTCCCTAGAGATCATGGCAGAGGGACATACCACTCCCAAACCTGACAGCATTGTGACTTAGAGCTTCATTGCTCCAGTCTCCATGATGAAACTGGAAATACCACCTTAATGTTGTAGAAATCATAGTGGGAAATACCAAATGGCATACTTTGGGTATGCCAAAGTGCAGCTGCTGGGAGTCTTTGGATTTGATATAATGAGTTAAAGATGAGTTGAAAGTAAAACCCTCTTGAAATACAGTGCTGGGGGTAATTGAAGTATTCTAACCTGTTAGTGTTTAGAAACCTATAAGGATGTGTCCAGAAGCCAAATACCTGTGATCATACAGTTTCATACCCACAAAGCAGAGAGACAGCTGTGCTCACCTAACTGGGTCTGGTGCTTATAGACCCAGCTGACCATGTTTCTGGTTCCTGTGCTGGTCTGCCTTGAATTGATGTCTGCCTTGAATTTCCTCATTGTGACCAGAGTTTCAATGTGCTAAAGACTTTTATATTCATACACCTTCATTCAAAATAACTGTGTTTGCTACCATCAGCGTCCAGACTAACTGTACCACTGCTCTAACCCTATATGTTTTCCATGTGCCGGCTTCTGTGTAGTAGGTGTTGAGATTTTTATTGGGATGTTTTCTTTTCACATAGGTGGATGTTCCAAAGACCTTAAACATTGTGTCTGTTCACTGTGGCTGTGATGGAACGTTCCTGCTCACCCAGACAGGCAAAGTCTTGGCATGTGGACTCAATGAGTTCAACAAGCTGGGCCTGAATCAGTGCACATCAGGGATAATCAACCACGATGTAAGTGTATTTAGATCCCTGGCTCCAGCTCCAAGCAGTCAGTATTACATGGGGAAATGGAGGTCCTGTGACAAAACATGCATTAGTTTTGTGCCAATTTTTTAATTCTAATCTAGACAATGTATACTAGGATTCTGGGGGGAAGCAATTCATTCCTCAGTTTCCTGTCTGCCCTGTGGGCTTATGTACAGAGCAGAGTGAGCTGCTCTGTAGTGACTTAGCTGGTGATATGGATTCTGGCAGTTCTTTACCATAATTGTGTTGGGAGTGTCTAGGTTTAATGTTGTGGTATGACAGGACCTGCTTGAGGAGGTCTTAGCTGATGAATGTGTAGTTTTTCATTCTGTGATTACCCACATCTTTTCTCAGACGTACTGTGAGGTGCCATATGCCACTTCCCTTACTTTGGCCAAGCAGCTGTCCTTCTACAAGATCCGTACCATTTCTCCAGGAAAGACACACACAGCTTCCATTGATGGTGAGCCCTCTGCATTATGCTGGTTGCTGAAGTACATTACATCAGCTTTGTCCTTTCAGCCTGGCCCTTGACACTGGGGGTTGCGTTCTTGGTGGCAAGGCTCATGCCTGCTCCCAGAATCCAGGATTCCAGTTTCTCAGCAGTGTTGTTTCCTGGCCAGCTGAAGCAGCGTCAGCCAGGTTTTGCCCAGGTGATATTAGTCAGAGGGCTGTGAGGAGTTCCAACTCCTAGCATCAGAAAAGGGAAATAGTGGGAAAAGGGACTGGGGAGATGTTTACAGACTGAACCCATTCCTCTTGGCTGACACTGTCCCCTTCCAGCCTGTCTGGCTGCTCAGCAGAGTCCTTCCTGGTCATGGGGTGTTGCTCATTCTCTGCATGCATGGCTGCTTCCAGAGTCGGGCCCTTGCTGTGACTGTCTCCTCATTCCTCCTCTCAGAGCGAGGCCGCCTGCTGACCTTCGGCTCCAACAAGTGTGGACAGCTTGGTGTTGGGGACTATAAGAAGCACCTGGGAATTAACCTGCTGGGAGGCCCCTTGGGGGGTAAGCAGGTGATCAGGGTTTCATGTGGAGATGAATTCACCATAGCGGCTACTGACGGTGAGTGGGTCTTAGCCAAGTTGTGATGGGCTACTTTAAACTTGATCTGCAGGGTAGTTGACTGGCTCCTACTGAGCATTTCCTAGACCACTTCAGCAGCACTGCACTGAAATAAAGAAATCCTCCTAGATTGGAGCTATCTTGCCCCATTAGCCGTTCAGTGCAGCAACAAGTGTTTGCTGTCCCTGGGGCTGTAGAGTGCCAACTTAATGGCTGCTTGTTAGGTTTATTATTCATTTGTTCTTCTTCTGACAAAATGGAGCTGGTGGATTAGATACTTTGGGATAGCAGGAACAGCAGAGATACTGAACCTTACAGCAATTACAGGCTGAGAAGGAAGGAGAGAATTGAACCCCTGTATTTCTCTTTCCTCAGACAACCATATCTTTGCTTGGGGTAACGGTGGGAACGGGCGTCTGGCCATGACATCAACTGAGAGAGCTCATGGCTCAGATATTTGTACCTCATGGCCTCGACCAATATTTGGATCATTGCATCACGTTCCAGACCTGTCGTGCCGTGGCTGGCACACCATCATCATTGTTGGTAAGTGTAAGTTTAGGATGAAGTTTTGGGATCTTGCTTATGATGATGTATTCCTTGCCAGGACCCAGAGTATAAATCCCGCCTGAGAACAGGCCAGTTTGCTGGGGACGAATGTGGCAAACTGCTCTGAGCTATATGCCTGCCACACTTGGCTTTGTTGGAGTTGTCTTTCTTTCCATGTGGCACTCTAACTGGAAGCATGATTCTCTCCTTGCAGAAAAGGTGTTGAACTCTAAAACAATCCGATCTAACAGCAGTGGCCTGTCCATTGGTACTGGTAAGTAACCTGCCTTGGGGAGCTGTAGTTTAAGTCCATTCCGTGGTTAGTTTGAGTGGATGCAGTCTGGGCCTGCAGCATAGTTTCTTCCATGTTTGAAAGGTCTCATGGAAGAGCTCTAAAGGAGGAAATCAAGTTAGTGCCATGCATGGTAAGGGAGGCCCAAAGCTGAGAAAACAGCAACTGAAATGGAGGAGAAAGAACCTGGGTTCAAAGAGGCCTTTGTAGTTGTGGAACTTAAATTTGACAAGAAAAAGCTGAGATGAATTCATTGAAGGGAGATGATAAGGGATAGGGGGCTATGGGGCAGCGGATGGAGAGTTGGAGCCCAGTTTCTTGAACCTGTGGGATGGCTGGTGCCAGGAAGCTGCAAAAGGCTGCTTCATGTAGGCCCTTGTGGGGAAGCCTGCAAGAAGTGTTAGCAGCTAAACTGTTGAGGGATACATTGTTAGCATGCACTCTCAATATGACCATAGAGCACAAATTTATGCATCTCTGCTTCAGCCAGGGTTTGGCAACAGGAATAGGTGGAAAAAGTATAAAGTTTTCACTCTCGTTTGCTAGTGGCTCAGAGCTGCACAACTGCAGGAGGAGAGGAAGAGGATAATGAACAGGAAGCGGAAACCCCCAGTCCCAGTGGAGGCTTTCGGGGAACGATGGAAGCAGATCGTGAGCTGGGGGGCTGGATCAGCACCACAGAAGCTAAGGGAGGCAACAGTGCTGACAGCAGCTCCTGCCCTGGTTGGCTGCGGAAGGTAATGTGGTGTCTCAGAAGTGTCTTAAAATTGGGATCTAGGCTATGGAAAACTGGGCGGCCCTTCCACCTTTAAGAGATGCTCTGATAGGTTCTTAGAGCCGTGCTGCACAAAGCCCTTAAGGCCTCGCTGCCTTTTTAACCACAAGAGGGTGTTGGTGCATTGGTTGAGAATATGAACAGAGCTGAAGGAAGTTGGCAAGGGCTGACTGCTGCTTTTGTGTATCCAGGAGCTGGAGAATGCTGAATTCATCCCTATGCCTGACAGTCCCTTTCCTCTGAGCATGGCATCTTCAGAGGCCAAGAAGGAGACTCTTCCTTACCAGAAACTTCAAGGACTCAAAGTAGCCTCTGAGGATCCTGTTGGATTAAACAAGCCCAAAATGGAGCCCTGGGTAATGTTATCCAAGTGAATGCTTGGCTAAAAGCTCTTGGGGACCATAAATGGCAATGTTTGAATTATGGGGAGAGCTGGGAAGAGGCTGTTGCATTGACTGAGGAAAAGAGGGCCGATGATAATCGGAGATGATGCTGCAAAGAGAACAATTCACCAGTATCTAGACCACAAAGATGGGGCTTGGTCATATTTATAGTAATGAGATCGGTTCTGTGGGAAAATGTGTGAGAAGAGAAGAGAAGCCAAGGGCTTAGAAACTTGCCAGAAGGTAGAAATTTAGAAAGTAGAATTTCCTGTGAGATAGGAAGAACTGATACATAAAATCATCGAGAAATTGCAACCTGTGAGACCATGTTATTGCAGGAGTTTTCTTTCCCAAGAGGACACACAGATCCCACATGTAGGGAAAGGGGATGGATTTTGGTGATAGAAGGACAGGAACAATTTTCCCAGTAAAAGGAAGAAGCTAGTGACTTTGTACTAAAAACAGAATGACTCGTATCTTGCTGGCCTTGTCTGCTAGAAGTTTGGGAAGTCAGTAAACAAGCTGGGATGACACTGGGCATGTTTTTTTCTTGTGGCATGTACAACTCCTGGCCTTGCAGTCAAACCTGGCCTGACTTCCCTCCATGTCTCTGCAGCCTACTTGCCTGAGTCCGACCTTGCTGTGTGGTGAAGGGAAGGATGCATCTCCTGTGGCAGGCTGCATGTGCAGTGCTCTGCAAGTGGAGGTGTCACACCTCCGAGGCCTGGTTTTACAGTGTCTGGATGATCAGAAGAAACTGCAGCAGGAAACAATTCGTCTGAGCGCCCAACTCCAGCGGTTCTGCAGGGGGACAGAGGGAACGCAGCAGGTGAGGATCCATCGCTTGGGTGCACATCTATGCTCAGGGCTCACCACTGTGTAGACTGTGGTGGCTGTGCAGAGGGAAGCAGACCTCTCTTAGCAACCTCTCTTAGAGCAGAGTGGGAGTGGCGGACTGAGTGGTGCCTGTCTCTTGTATGAGCTGCTGATGCTGGCTCTGGTAGTAGCAAAACAGGAATGAAGCCAAGAAATTTTCTGTGAGGACAGCCCAGTCTTTGAGGGACCTGTGATTCCCCTTTATTTCTCCTGATGAGAAGGGATGGGCTGTCATATGTTGTCCTAAATGGCTGTGGAGAATACAAACTGTGCCTTGTGCAGCTTCTAGGTTTTTAGCAGCTAATCCTAGAGCTGTTTGAGTAACTGCTGTGTGTTTTGGCAGGTGGAGGTTCATTCCAAAGGAACACAGACAGCCAAAGAGGAGGTGGAAGTGGATCCAAAACCTGACTTGGATTCAGATTCCTGGTGTCTTCTGGGAACGGACTCGTGCCGCTCCAGCCTCTAGTCTCCTGAGCCCACTGGGATCCATCTAACTTCACAGCACACTAACCAAATGCAGAGAGCGGCTTTCCTGGCTTCAGGTCACTCGCAGACAAGGAGCGAGGCCGGAGGCTCCAGAGCAGCACCCATGTATGTTTGATATGAACTAGGAGTGAGTTTGAGAGGGGAAGGGCCCCTGAGCTCTAGGCCGGCTCAGTGATTGAAGCAGCAGCTCCTCTTTGTACCTAATCTGTCAATTCTGCACATGAGGCAGAATGGCCCCATTATGGCAATGGCTCCAGTAGCAAGTTGTGGCCCTTTCATTGTTTCACTGTTTCCTGGGAGCTGCCTTTGGGACCCCCAGTATTCATCATTGCATCTCTAGATGAGAGGAGGAAACATGTTTTGTACTGAAGCTGGCTGAACCCTAAGACTCGCCACCTTCACTTCACAGGGGTGAAGGACTAGGATCCTCTCCCTACAACATGGTAAGGCCCTGCCAGTGAGGCTGCTTCCCGCTGCTCAAGGGCAGAGGGACCAGTGAATGTCTCATTCTGGAGGTATGGAGATGTTCCTCTTAGGGAGATAATGGTAGACAGCATGTCCCTGGCCTCGAGGCACAGCTTTTGGCCATATGGCTATGTCCAGTGGTCCGTGTAGACAGAGTTTAAAGGCTTTGTTCTGGGTGCCAAGGGCTTTCCAACTTCCAGGCAATGCACCGAGATAAGTGAATCAGATGTTGTTTCCCACAGCAGTAGGAGGGACTGTCTGAGATGGGATCTCTAGTTCTCGGTTTCAGACCACCTGCTTCCCAACCAGATGCCAAATGTCTGGGCCTCAGAGTAAGTTACCCGTTTCTTACTCCAGCTGTTCAATTTGGTTTGGGTGCCAGAGTTTCTGGTTTCTTGGCGTAAGCCTGTAGCTGCACCCTGCTTGGCTTCTGTTCTGTTCAGCCCCTGTGCCTATGCACTGTGTGGGTGTGGGAAGAATCCGTGTTTTTCCACTCAAGTGTTTTGGTGAAGCTGGAATGCCATTTCCTACCCAGAATAAGTCATTAACGCAGTGGTCACAGGATGCAGCCTTCCTCAGTGACCACGAATAATCAAATCTCTGTCTTCTTTCAAGAAGTGAGAGGCTTTCCCAAGAAAATTTGAGACAGGAAGAAGTATGGTCTGATGCTCAAGATTTCCTTGTTTTCTGTTACAGAATGAGGTTAATTTTATTCCCCTAAATTTATTAGCAAACTGATTTTGCAGTAAGCTTATGGGATTGGTAGGATCCTGCTAGCCTCTCCCACCTTACGTGAAGCCTCTAAAGATTCCAGAGTTCCTCTTACCTTTGTTGTGAGAGTGGGGTTGTGATTTCATCAGGCTTAGAACATCCCTATCAATGGCATGTTACTAGAGTTGCCTTAGGTCTACTGGAGGTGGTTATCCTATCACCTCAGCTAGACTTCTTTTGAGAGACTGTTCTGGGGAATCCAGCATTTCCCAGTTGTCTCTAGAGGTGGATGCCAAACCATTTGCTTATAACTTAATGCTCCTTAAATACTTCTTTGGTGCCTATTGCTAGTATCTGGGAGCTGAATCAAGTGCAGTCTCTCCAGTGCAGTGTCCAGGGCAAGGATCTGGTGTGCCTGTCCATTGCTTCCAAAGGCAGGGCAGGAGGAGAGCCCTCCTGGGAGGTGGTGGGCATCAGGCGCCCTGGTATGGCTGCAGCACCTTGGTTGCCCTTGAGACTCTGCTCTCATTTCCCCCACGTGCCTTGGAGCCAGTTCTCAGGTCAGGGTCCCGGCTTGAGGGTTGTTGGTCACATTGCAGTAGTGCCTTTGAGGAGTGAAAAGAAAGTTGAACCTGAACCATGTCCAATAAGCAAGCACCAAGCTGATGGGAGTCGCTCTCCTGCAGTGCACTGCTATCCTCATTTCTCAATGCTCTGCAGTTGGGAAGCTAGGTGCACGGACTGGATTCCCCTTGGATCTAGTGGAGCATTAGGGTTCCTGATAGAGGATGCCCTATGCTCCGCAATCTCATATGTGCCTTAGAGGATTCACGCTATCCAGGTTGTGCCTGTTACAGACCACGGATTTCACACCAGCCAGCTACGCAACAAAAAAAAGCAGTTTAAAGCCAGCACCTTCGTCTTAGGCTAAAAATGGAAAGGCAAGTGGGCAGAAGTGCCTTTGAGCAGTTTCAATCCCTTTTTACTTCTCCCCTTCATGCAGTGCTAGCTCCATATATGTTGGTCTCCTGCTAGTATTGCTACTGAGTTGTTATAGTGGAACACAACTTATGCCTGCTCTGACACTGGCTGAAAACTAGTTTGTTGTCTTTTTTTGAAAGGTTAAAGGGTGGAGTGGTTTGGAGTTTCTGTTTAAATAAATGTTTAAGCTCATACTTCTGTGTTTGGAGTCTTTTTCTTGTTTGGTTGGGTTTTTTTCCCCAAGAAAGGCAAGGGAAATATTCATATAGTCAGCTGGCTTCATGGCATTCTGGCTTTTACTGTTTTGTTTTGCTTATAGAGAAGGACAAGGGGCTTGCACGTTCTTTGCTATGGGGAAAACAAAAAGCCAGTTTCTGTGTCCTTTCCTTAAAAAAAACCAAACAAATGACAAACTCTTTTCTCATACTGGTGTATTGCCTTCTAGTGACATCAGGAGCTTCTGTGTGTGTGTGTGTTTATTTCCACAGTTAGAGTGCCAAGGGGGGAAATGAGTAACAGGAAGAGAAGCTCAAAGGGAAGAAGTACCTGTTTCTCTCGGAACAGCTTCTACTGAGCATTCAGGTCTACAGAAGGGAGAACCTGCCTGACATTTGCTTGGCCAACTGTTCCTGCACACTGTGCTTAATGCTTGTCACTTTTAACATTTTAACAGTGTTTTTATTCAATTGTGAAGTATCTCGAGAGGCAGAGCAGTGTTAAAGGCTTAAAATTAATCAGAGATTTGGATGCTGAAAATGCAGCATGACTCTGACATGGGGATTGTACTGCAGGAGCAGAAGAGGAAGCTGAGTTTGTGTGAATAACATAGCTTGGGTAGTGTCAGGGTAACTAATGGCAATAGCAAAGCAGCACAGCAAATCTCTGTGCCAAGCCTGACACTTTGGCTAAACTGGTACTAAGTTTTAAACCAGTTATCAGAGACTTTCTGGATACTGAAACAACCGTTAAGCAAACAGGGGTCAACTGCCCCCAGTTAGCTCTGAAACAGGTAACAAATGAAGGATGGTAATTTAATTTCAATAATTTTTGTTTAATTTACAGTTTCAATCTCAGCATTTGCAGTTTGCCTGTCACTTATGAGAAGTCCCCAACACATGAGTTTATTTTATGGCATCAAATATTTTTCTGTGTATATCCACGTCATCATTTGTACTCTGCTGACATTTAGAGTCCACTAAATACAGTCAATAAAACATAATGTGTAAGGGAAACATAGTTAACTTTACTAGACAGGCAGTGGTGCTGGATTTTTTAACTACTGAGTTCAATTATAACCTTCATGAACTCATGGAGGCTGGCATAAAGGTTCCAGTTTACTCCTCCTATCTCTTGTCACTTCTTGCTATCCTGTTTTTTGAAGCTCAGAAGTTATTTGTCTTGCTTCTCCGATCAGTTTGGATAGAGCAAATTATTTTCCCTTGTTTCAAATCTGTGTTTCCTCTCAGCACTGACCTTTTCTAGGGAACCTTCATATTTCCTAGGGTGTGCCAAGAAACTGAAATTTCTTCACACATATTTATAAAGAAGCTCTCCAACTTCTTTCAGGAGTCAAGTTCCCCCATTGAAGGCTGGAGTAATTCTGCATACAGCTTCTGACTACTCCAGCTTAATCTAATTGTTTTTGATCTTTTCCTAGGTTCCCATGAGCTGCTGCTATGTTACCAGAGGACTTGAAAAAGGAACTGCTGGAATTTTTTTGTTCCTTGTGTGCTTGTTGCAACTTTCTCATACAAAGCAGTCATTACTTTGAGAACACAGATCACTCTGTGACCATCTAAAGTTTTATACAACAGAACTAGTTTAATGTATTTAATAATCAGAATCTAGAAAAGTAACATCTCAAGAAGAAAAAAGAAGAGATGTGTTTTGTCATAAAATCATTGCAGCAACAAAGATGAAAATAAGCAGATGACTCAAAAGGGCACATGCTTTGTTTTTTTAGAGTTCCCTAGCAACTTGGCCTACAGAAAAACTTATTTTTTTAATATTAAATCTAATTATTGATTTCGTTGGTTGTTCTGTTGCCTCGAACACCTGGCTGGTTCGGAGTATCTCTGTAGTTCTACTACTACTAGTGCCTGCTACTGCTAGCTTTTCTGAAACTCTGCATTTCTGATCCTGAGCTGCTTGTGCTGAGGAAAGAGGCATCCCACATGGGGCAACTCAGGACACAGGTCAAAGTACACAAGTTCCGGTATTCTGTTTGTGCATCCTGAGCTGTTCACTTACTGTACATACAAGCTTGCAGCCTGTGTTGAGTCTAGAGTAAGCACAAGTGTCTATAGCTGGAAACCTGGCAAAAAACAGGCAGGGAATCACAGCGGCAGGAACATAGACACTGCCTCAGCAGTGCCTCCTCTGTAATGGGGGTGGGGGCCTATTCTTGATGTTTTTGCATTTGGGAATATGTCTTTCAGCTGCTTGGGGAGCAAACTGGCGTCCACAGTAAGTGCAGGCAATGTAGTCTGGGTTTTTGATGGGAGGCAACGGACGCAGGTCAGACACCTTCCCTCCCACAGCGAGGGCTTGCTGCAGCTGGCGGGCCTGGTACATGGTCTGGATGAGAGCCTCATGCTTCTGTTTCCAGTTGTTCCTTCTAGGTGGTGTCTCATTCTGCAGAAGAGAAAGGCAGTCAGAGCAACTTGGACCACCATCAGCTTCCATTCTCAGTCTTACACCCAGAGCCCAACCCAGGTCACCTGTCCTTGGGCATGCCTTGTTGATGTAAAACCCTCCCTGAGAGGCTGAGTCCCACAAAGGGGATCAAGAAGACCAGCACCAAGAAGGATGTGAAGGAAATACCAATGGAAACACCAGTACTTTGAAGGAGCTTGTGAATAACCAGAAAAGCAAGCAGTAGAGCCAAGGAACTGGAGAGAGTTCCTGTAATTGCTTTGCAGAAACAGAGCTGCATGTTTCCACTGCCTTCATTTTAACAGACTGTTATTACCTGGATTTTCAGTCAGCTCCCTGCAGCTCCTGATGTCACAGAGCTTTACTGCAGCAGAACCAGTCTGCATCCTAACTGCAGCAAGGAGTGAGCTTTCTCCAGGAGTACACACCCTTGACACAAGTCAGGACTCCTGCCTCCGTCTATTAGATTTCGAACAGATCTATTTATCCATTTGTCAAGAAGCTTTCAGAGGCAATAGCTGGACTGAATCCCTTAGTCCTGTGTAGACGTGAAGGCGTTCATGTCTGACTCAGAAGCTGAGATGTAAGAAATGTGAGCAGTAGATATGGACTGAGGGAGGCATAGGGACTGCACATTACCTGGGGGTTCCTTGAGCTCTTCCACTGCTGATACTGTTCCAGTTCTGTTCCCCTAGCTCTGGCCTTGCTGGAGTCAAACACTTTCCTCTTGGATTCTTGGTTCTTATGACAGATACTCATGTGCTTCTCAAGCCTGGTGCAGAGAAACTTGCGTTTGCAGAAGCTGCACTGTCTGAGCTCCTCTTGCTCCACAGCACTGGCAGCCTGCACCTCTGCAGACAGGTGGTCACCAGGATCTCTGTTTGAGAGGGCAGAGGGAGAATGGCTATGTTTTGGGGCCAGCTTTGAACAAGAAGCTAAACACTCCATGGGTATATTGTCTCGCATTTTGCTATTGATGGCCACCAGCTGCTCCTTCTTGAGTTTCCCCATGGCTAGGTCCCAGGTGTGGAGGGGGGTGCCAGGCTTAGGGATAGTGGCCTCTGCAGACTGTGCCCCACAGAAGACCCCACCACCTGGCCTGACTGCAACTCTGAAGATTTTCTCATCAGGGTGGCTTGTAGCCTTTTCCTCATGGGTCCTCTCTGCTTCACTGTCTCCTCTCTCCTCTGCCTTGGTAAGCTCCTTCTCTCTTTGAATCTTCTGAAGCGTCTCCTTTGTTCTCCTCAGCTTCTCTTTGAGAAGGATCTCTTTCTTTTGAATTGCCTCTTCTAGGTTCCTGCCATCTGCCTCCAACTTTAGGATGTAGGCCAGCTCTCTCCTGAACAGATAGTGTGCTGATGGTTCAGACTCTACTGTACAAGGAATGTGCTGCACTGCAGCTAACTGACACCTCCCTTCTGGAACCTTCCCTTTGCTTATTAAGCTTGATTTATTCTTTGGAACTTCCTGCATATACAGGGAACTTCTGAGCTGCATTGTGTTGACCACTGGAACACTTACACCGTAGTGGTAAGAAATTGGCTTCAGGGGATATGCACGGTCCACTCCTTCTTTCTGTCTGTCTACTGATTTAGTTGACAGAGGACAGGCCTGGCTGGTGAGGTGCTTACTCTGCAGTCCAGCTGAACAGAAGCTTCCATGCCTGGGGCTATACTGAGTGTTTGATGCAGAAATAGAATATGAATATCTTTGGCTATTTTGGGCATAGGGATCCTTTAAACTTTTCTCTTTGTTGGGTATGAGTTCCCACTGAAAGTTGTTCCTCTGGTGTTTCAGATCGGAATTAGGAACAATCTTAGTAGCTGCAACCACAGGAGCCACCGGTGGAAAAAAAGCCATTCAGTGCCTGAGAAAGAGCCTGAGGTCAGACGTAGTCATTACAGACTATCTTATCTGAAACTGGACAAATTTTCTCCTAACAGTCTATGCCTGGAGGCTACAGTGAGAAGTTATAATAAGTATTAGTAAAGGTTTCATAACTTTTCTGGGTTTTGTAAATCTTTACACTCCTTCCATCTAGGAAACTCCCATGCTGCCTTTCACAGTTCCAATCGTTTAAGCAGCCGAAGATAAGACGGGCTTTTATTTCACTTTCTGCCTAAGCCCTGCCTTATCATGGTAGCAGCAGAAATACGCTGCACCGACAGAGGAATTGTCATACTTTCCAGGATAACCCGTCCCTTCAATTTTGGCATTGTGAACCACCCGTGTGCCACACAGGTCTGACATGCAGGCGTCCGGTCACGCTCGGCACAATCTTCCCGTGGCTCGTCCTACCACCTCCCCCGGGGTGTGCGGAGTGCGCCCGCCGCGGGGCGAGTGGGGTTACCTGCGGGGCTGCTCTCGCCGCTCCGCCCGCGCTCCTTCCTCGCCAACCTGCGTCGGCGCTCACGGCCCCTCCTGCCGCCGCTGCTGCCCGTGGCTACGGGGGACCCGGTGCGGAGCTGTGCCCGCCCCGCCCGCTGCCGGCGGCTGTCGCCTGGAGACCGGCGCGCGCCCCAGGATCGCTCCCTCGGCGCGTGGGAGGGGTTATTATTCATGAAGCGGTCACCATAGGCATTCTTCATAAGGCGGTCGAACGGGAATTATTCATTATCTGTCATACATTATTCATAAACTGCTCATACATTATTCATGAGGCGGCGAATGAGCGATCAATCCGACCCCGACCCCGCTCGTCATTGGGAGCGAGGGCAGACGAGGCCACGCCCCCGGCGGCAGCGGCGCAGCGCAGGCGCAGTAGCGCGCGAGGCGGCGGCGGGAGGAGGTTGCGGTGCCGCCATGGCGGAGGGCGAGGCTTTAGTGTCCGTGGACTATGAGGTGTCCGGAAAGGTGCAGGGCGTCTTCTTCCGCAAGTACACCCAGGTGCGTGCCCCGGGCCACCGGGGCGGCTGGCCCGGCCTGCCGCCGAGCGCCGTGCCCGCTGTCAGTCCGGCCGGGTTATGTAAGTGTGTCTGGAGAGCGCAGCTCAGCCCCAGCTTCCCGCGTGAGAGAATATAACGGGTAGCCGGGTAAATCCCCTGCGCCTTTCCTGCTTCCTGAGCCGCAGAAACTTCCTTGCAGGTCTGTGTGTCACCAGCAAAATTGGCTCCCGTATGTGAACGTCGTTCTGTTGCTCTCTTGCGTTTTGGATTAACCTCGTTTTGCTCTCCATTGTCTTCCCAGGGGGAGGCTAAGAGACTCGGACTGGTTGGCTGGGTCCAGAATAGCAGTCATGGCACTGTGCAAGGGCAGATCCAGGGCCCGGCCGCCAGGGTGCGGGAGCTGCAGGAGTGGCTCAGGAAGACGGGAAGTCCCCAGTCCCGCATTAGCCGAGCCGAGTTCAGCAATGAGAAGAACATCAAGGCGCTGGAGCACAAGGAATTCCAGATTTTGAAGTGACTTTGTAGCAGGAAGAAGCAGAGTCTGGAGTACGAGCTACCCTCTTCCCTGCTCATTCAGTTGGCAAATACTCAGCTCTAGAGAGCTTTGTTTTATTAAATTCCTAATTTATTGTTTTGTTGCGCTGTTAGTCTGATACTCGGCCTCAGAATTCCAGTGGGTAGAGGAAGAGCTGTGCTGTTTTTGTTAAAGGGACTGTGGTGCTCACGTGTAGGATATCACAGGTTCAATGCTGATACAAAAAATTGCTAAAAACATCACTTCTGCTCACTAAATGCCTCAGAAACAACTTACTTCGTTCCAAAACCTCACATTTTCTGTAGAATAAAGTTGCTTGCATCTTGCCTCCTGTGTGGAATGTGTGTGTCACGTGGGTGGCAGCCCGTGGAGCGGGGTCACTTTGCAGATACCCGCCCTGTGGGACAGCAGGGTTGTCCTGAGCAGCACCCGGTGCCGCCCTGCGGGAAGGGCCCGGCGGGAGGTGTTCCCGGCCGGGGCGGCAGCGGGAACTACAACTCCCGGCGTGCCCCGTAACCGCCCGCCCCCCCGCGCGCGGATGCGCAGGCGCCGTCGGCCTCTGTGTGGGGCCCGGCGGCCCAGCCCGGTTGGTCTCGCACCGCGGCCGTTGCGGGTCTCGTCCGTGAGGGGCGGCGCGAGCAGCTCGAGGCGGCGGGTCTGGGCTGCCCTGAGCCCCCCGGGCCGGGGAGCCTCTGGAGACCTGTGGCAGGGGCGGCACCGGATCCGCAGAGAGGGCGAATACCGCTGAAAGCAGTAGGCGTGAAGGAGCGGGAAACAGCGGGTTCACTTTGGCTTTAACAGTTCGCTTACTGCCTGACACCCGTTTCCAAGCCTGCCTTCCTCATTTCCTGGACAAGCAGCAGTAGATGCCATTTGACCAGGATGAGGCACTGTGAATTTATGGGGGACATAGAGGTGAAAACTAAAGTAAGCAGCTCTCTGCAGTTCCTTGGTGATATTTACTCCATAATTCTGATGAAAATTATAGTAGAAGCCTTTTGCTTGCAGGTGCTTGTAGTTTTGCGTCATGCGATAGGAGTTTGGTTTGGGTACGTTAAGATTCAGAGCCAGGAGTGCTGTTACTAAGGATCTTGGATTTAGGTTCTGGCCATCTACCATGAAGGCACTGACAGACAGTGTATAGACAGCGCCTGAGTAGGAAAGTAATCATAGAAGAAGCCTCTGAATGCTGGGGAAACTAAGAGAAGTGTATTTATGAGGATGAATGCAAAAAATGAGTGTTTCTTCCAGGCCTTATATTTTTTTTCCTTTTCTGTCTACTCAGGGCATTGTGGTAAGAAACCTGGAGCAGTGAGCTCCCTGCAGTTCCTTGTGTTTCTCATCTCTCGGATTTTGACATGATCAAGCATTTGGTGGAAGAGGTGCGAGCCAGGCTGCGCTCTGGGGTCACTATCAGCTCACTTGGACAGTGTGTTGAGGAGCTTGTCCTCAACAGCATCGATGCCAAAGCAACGTGTATAGCTATCAGGGTGGATTTGGAAGCTTTTAAGATCCAGGTGGTGGACAACGGCTCCGGGATGGGGAAGGAGGACCTAAAGGCTGTTGGAAAGCGATACTTCACCAGCAAGTGCAGCTCAGTGGGAGACTTGGAGAACCTGATGTTCTATGGCTTCAGAGGGGAGGCTGTGGCAAGTATAGCCAGCATGGCCAGTGTAGTAGAAATTTCATCTAAGACCAGCAGGACAGCAAAAACATTTGTGAAACTATTTCACAATGGGCAAGCACTGGAAGTCTGTGAAGCTGAATTGAACAGACCAAGTGGTGGAACTACAGTCACCGTGTGCAATCTGTTCCATCAGTTACCAGTGAGGAGAAAGTGTATAGATCCTATGTTGGAATTTGAGAGAGTGAGACAGAAGGTAGAGGCTGTTTCACTAATGCATCCTTCTGTTTCCCTTTCTTTAAGGAACGATGTTTCTTGTTCTGTGGTGCTTCAGCTCCCTAAGACGAGAGATGTATACTCTCGGTTTTGTCAAATTTATGGACTGGGCAGATCCCAGAAGTTGCGAGAAATAAATCACAAATCTGGGGGATTTGAGATAAGTGGTTTTATCAGTACTGAGGGACATTACAATAAGAATATGCAGTTCTTGTATGTGAATAGGAGGCTTGTTTTAAAGACAAGACTACATAAACTAGTAGATTTTTTATTAAGAAAAGAAAGTGTAATTTGCAAAGCAAAAAGTGTCCCTGCGAGCCAACAGACAAGCTCAAGTCCTGGTCGCCATCGCTGTGGGCCAGAGTTGTATGGGATCTTCATCCTCAATGTGACCTGTGCGTACAGTGACTATGATGTGTGCTTGGAACCTGCAAAGACTCTAATTGAGTTCCGAAACTGGGATATTCTTCTAACTTGCGTAGAGGAAGGAGTGAAAATATTTTTGAAACGAGAACATTTATTTATTGAACCATGTAGTGAGGACGTCAGGGAATTCAGTGAGCGTAATGACTTTTGTTTGCATAACGCTCCTGTTCTGAATCCCTCAGTCCTTGATAAGAAGAGCATCCAAGAAAGTTTCAAGAAAGCATGTGATGAAATTTTGGATTCCTATGAAATGTGTACTTTGCAATCGAAAGATGTCAAAAGGAAATGCATTACAGAAAAAAAAATATCAAGTCTTACAGAGTCAAGTAAAAATGTACAGGAAACTGAAATCACCCCAAATCAGAAGAATGCTGAGTCATCTACTCCATGTAGAAACAATAAAGCAGAGATTCTATTGCCCAGCAAAGATGACACAGCTTCTGATCTAATTAAATCAAATACCTTGGAGAGGGAGCCAAAATACTCTAACAGTTCCCAAAAAGCATCTGGTACACATCTGAAACCTTCAGAAAGCCTGTGTTCCTCTTTCAGTGGAGGGACCAGATCAGAAATAAGAGATACAGACAATTGTGGTGACCTGCAGGATTGTGCAGGGAATAACATAAAAGATGTGGGCAGCCAGCAAGGCAAAGTAACACAGAAAAGCAATAAGGCCTGTATTTTAAATAGGGTTGTTACTCAGTCACTGCCCACTGAAACAGCAGTGGGATCTGAAACTGTCTCTGGAAGTTCATTGATGAGACTGTGTAATGCAACAAGAGACAGGGAAACAGCTGAAGTGACAGATGATTCCAGAAGAGGAGCTGTTAGTTCGGTACCTTTGAAGTTGTCCTCTGCAGACCTCGTAAGATGTGGGCCCCCACATCACTGTGGACAAACAGAAACAAATAACACATTAAACACACAGTGTAGGCCTGGCCCTATCTGTGCAGAGCATATTTTTGGCCACAAAGTGAATTTTGCAATTCAATCTTTAAATGTTAAGGGTATTTCCCGTAATAAAAATCAAGAATATACAGCTCCTTATACCAGAGAAGTCTGCATGACTGATGGCAATAGGGACAAAACTTTGTCTCATCGGGTGAGAGAGGAGATAGCAGTGCATCATGCCACCAGTAAAAGACATTATGAAACATTGAATGATACAGAATTGCCACTGGCAACTTCGTCAAGTATTCCTCACAAGAAAATTGTTATAAGAAGCACTAGAAGACAAATAACTTTGCCAAGACCTCAGTGCTCTAGGAAACTGAGCGTGTCCACACAGCTGGGCTCCTTAGAAAAGTTCAGGAGATACTATGGGGGACTCAAGTCTAAGCTGCCAATGCCCATGTCAGAGCAAAGCAAGTTTGGTCTCACGGTTCTTAATTCACAAACTAATTGTGACTTTTCAAAGAATGAGAATGTCTGTTGTGGTAGCTTGAGCACTTGTGAAATTCCACTCATGGAAGATACAGATTCTAATAATACTCGCCAAGTTTTCGGTTGTTCAGAAAAGACTTTATTTTGCAGTGGAGAAACATCACAGGACAAACAAGCCCTTTGTCAGAGTCCTTTGACATTGTCTGATTACTCCCTGGTTAGTAAAAAAAATACAAGCTGTGAAAGATCTGCAGGATCTTTATCATCCAAACTGTCCAGAATGAAAACTGACCACACGGAAATAGAACTTGATGAGCAGTTCCAAACAGACTCAAATAGAAGAGAAGACCACTCTTCTGATCTTGAATCCTCAAGTAATGATACTTTGTATAACAATTGTCAAACATACAAATCCTTGGTGGAAAAAGTGAGGGAATGTAATGACAGCGTTTGTAAGGAGGATGCACACTCACAATCAGATGGTGTGATAGCAGAGTCTGTGAAGAGTTCTGTCAGCTCATCACCACAGAGCAGCATAGAAGAGGAGTACACAGTCTCTTCAGGCAGTATTTTATCATTACCTGCTAAAGATACTTGTACTAACATCATCTGTAAAGATAAAAGTACAGTAGATGAACCCTCAGAACAAGATATAAAAGATACTGAGGTTCCCCATGTGACCTTAGAAAGTAACTTGGAATTCTCTGCAGACACAAGCACAGGCAATCCCAGGGATGATTTATGTTCTGTCTGGCTGCAAGATTTTGATGCTTCCTCGGGTAAGACAATATACATCAATAAAGCAACTGGACTGAGCACCTATGGCACTCCTCCTAGTGAAGGGTTTCAAGCTGCCTGTATTCAAGATATAACAACAATGTCTGTGAATGTTGTTTCAGAGAATGGTAAGAGGAGTGGTGGTGGTTCTAAAAATAGGATGAGGAAAACTCTGTAAAATAATCTTGCTGACAGCACCTGGGAGTTTATACTGAAATAGGCACTGCCTTACATGTGATAGCTGCATGGAAAACAAGAAAGTGTTGGGAACTATGAAAACAGTAAAACTGTAAAACTAAAGATATTAAAAGATAATTGTTTATACAATGGTAAAAATAAATGACAGCATCATGCCAGTTAAAGGACAGCTGTCTGGTTTTCACTGGGCATCATGACATTCACTGTGATCACAGTTATGTATAATTGTTGTCATATGTAATGTGATCAATATACTTCACAGTAAACATACCAGAAAAACATTGTGGTTTTTACCACTTTGTCCTAAACAGCTGTGTTTCTAAGACTATGTTGTTACAGAGAAACTCAAAATTATCTTTTTTCAACCAGCATACAAAATTTTAAGCAACCCTTGAAAGATGAACAAAAATCTAACTTCATTGAGGATGTGTAGTCTCCTTTCCATGGATTTTGGAAGGCAGGCTCTTCCTTCACTCTTTGTAGCAGATGTTGTACAGCACTGTTGGTGGTTTGATGGTGGATCTTTTCTACCAGCGAAAGGACACTGCATTGTGTTGGTTTTTCACAGGTGTGGTTCATTGATCTGTTGGGTTTTGACTTTCCATGTCCTCCTGATCTGGCTGGGCAGAATACTGTCTTTGATAATTTTCCCTTCCAGGGGTATAGCTGTGTTTTGAAGTTGTTCTTCGTTCTGTCTATAGACAGATTTCATGAGTGAGGATGTAGCCATTCCTCATGTAGACTCTTATTTTCTACGGCATAATTTGTTTTGAAAAGTAGTCTGAACTAGGTAGTTCTCCTGTAGAATACTTATCTGTTAAGAACCAGGAGCAGAATGATTTCTTCACTTGCTGTGTATGCTTTCATTTTGTTTTTTAGAGTAGTGACAGTAACCCCATGGTGTTGACTTAGAATTTCATTGCTCTGTGATTTATTGAGAACAGCATGTCATACAAAATTCTAGGGAAATTACACTGGTTAGTGACAGGTGGAATCCATATCCTCTTTTCCAGGACAGCAGTGGCTATCTGCCATCTTTTCCAGTCACAAATCACATGCTCAAGAGAGATGCTAGATTTGGTAGGTTAGACTTGGGCACCTTTGTGCTGATTAAACTGATTGCTACAGGAAAATTTATCGAGTTTCATTTTACCATCAGGTGCCTTTCTGCATAATGCATTTGTAGTAGGATAACATCCCAGTTCAACTTGGTCTTTATTGTTATGCCAGCTGTGTTTGCAGTTTTTGCTACTTAAATTATGCTTTGTCATTACTCTGGTATATCTTAGGGGTCTAATGGAGGCAAGTGAAAATGAATGCTCAAGCATAGTAATTGTGTAGGGGTAGCCTGCATGAAGTAGGTACATTATTATTCTCAGCACCTTTTTTGATGTTAATTGTCAGAAGAATTATATTAATAGTATGTCTGCCCACTCTGAAATTTTGCTGGCCTTTGAGCAGGAAAATCCTAACTTTATGAATAATGATATCCTGAACAAGGATTTTCCCTGCAAGAAACAGGGAGATGACTCTTTGTCTATCACATATATAAAATACTGAACTTGTGTTGTTACAGATGATAGATTCTTCTGTGAACCTGAGACATAATGTCTTTACATGACAATAGCTATAAAAGTTCTGTCAGAGTCTGAATTAGGCAGCATTCTTCAATTTGCCAGTTTACCAGGATCCACGTCAGGCCACCTTGTCCTCTGTTCTGGGTGTTGTGTCGATGGGATGCTGGGGCACTCTCGGTGCTGGGCTGCAGGCTTGGGTTCTCAAAAGGATTCTCAGTCCCCAGGGTAGGACCGTCGCTGATCCTCACTGGAATGGAGCCAGGAGCCAAGAGTCTGTGGACTGGCCTAAGATCTCATAAACCCTTTCCACACTGAGCTTATCAGCACACAGCTGGTTTTCTTTAGCGTTATCACTCTGCCGCTTTTCCTGAACTCACACCCTTAATTTCTCAGTAAAAAGGAACTTCATTAATTCATTATTATTTCACAAAGAACAGAAGTCTGAATTGTACCAGAGGAAGGGTGAAATGTTTACGACTGTGCTGGAAATCTGAGCCACTTTTCTTAATACTCTTGATAACAATACAGGTTTGTAGTATTAAATCATTTCTGGGTGGGTAGAAAAACATTGTTAGGCTAACTCTGATATCTCATGGGGGCTCACTGACTTGTAGTTTTCAGTTTTACAAATTCCTGATAACTGTATTAAGTATTGATTGGAATGATGATAGAACTGAAACTTTTGCTACTCCTTAATAGAGGAAATTCAGCAGTATTTTAATCTCTGATAGACTACTCTATGGCTCCTCTTTGGGCATAACATTTCTGATTGCACTAATTCTGGAAATAACATAATAATTGTATAGCTTTTAGTGATTTTGCATGGTCTTGATTCTGCAGCAGTAAATTTATTTTGTGTTTAGGGTTTCAGTTCAGATGCCATCCCTTTAGAAGTGAGATTGTGCTACCCTTTCTTCCTAGACCTCAAAATCAGAAGACTCAGGCAAGCCAGCATCTGAGAGGTAGGGCCAGCTTTCCAGGACACAGTGTTCTGTGGTAAAAACAAATCAAAGAATTCTCCCAGATGTCCCAACAGGAACCCAGAATTACTCAAGGTCTGTTAACAATGGGACTGTGTGAGTCATCTCAGATCTAGAACTGGAAAAAAAAAAATTAGGGTTGAAGGCAGGTTAGGGGATACTTATTTACAGGATGAAATACCCAGTTCTTTGTTGAATTATGTCAGTAGTTTAAAGAATAATTACCTATTCCCTTCTTTGTACTCGTTCCAACCTTGGAATGTGAAAAATAGCTTCAATCCTCACACTTTTTTTTTTTTTTTGCAGTGGAAAGGATGAAATAATCTTTTTGGTATGTAGCTTTGTCCAAAGAGAAACAGGTCTTTCTTTCTCTACACATCACCCTCCACCCATTTCCAATCCTGTTGAATTGTGTTGCAGCATTTTTAGGAGTCATAAAGCTTCACAGTGCCTTTCTTAGTTAAAACAGACAGTACAGAACCTAGTCTCATGTTCCATTATTTATTTTACACTCTTTTTATGAAGGTAAAAGATGAATTAATCCTTGCCTGAGGTAGAGGTACCCAACAAACATTGTATTGACAGATGGTGGCAGTCCCTGTATTATCTATGTGTTCTTTCCTAGATGTTGAAGGGGAGTCTCTCCAGTCATTGCTTTTGGAATGGGATAATCCTGTTTTTGTTCCCTGCCCGGAGGTAAGTATTACCTTGCGTCTCATGCTACAATAGGAATCATTTTAGTCTTCTGTTATTTTCTGACATTGGGACTAAAATTTCAAATACTGTAATTGTTACATATAAGTTGTTCAGAGATATATCAGACCATAGGCCTGGCAGTCATGTGTTTTTATAGACTGTTTAGGTGCAAGTGATTTTTGTGGATTTATTCAAAATCAGAGAGGCTAATCTTTTAGTTTGTGTCATTTCAAGTGCAAAACATTGTCCTTCCCTCTTCAGAGATAGTCAAATAAAAATTAAAAGTTATCAAATGGCAAAATTGTAATATAGTGTCTGCCCTATTTGTGGACAGAGATAAGTAACCCAGGTTTCTTTCTCTGGGATACAACAGATCTTAAAAGTGTATTTTACTACAGCTGTTTTTACAGCCTGGCAGGATTACGGCATGTCAGAGGGAAACAATATTGGAGCTTTTTGAAAAACTTCCTTTGCTGTCATGAGGCAGCATTATCTTTAATCTTCATGTTATGTGCCTGTAAACATATGTACGTAACCATTTCCACCTGCAAACAATGGGGATGGAGCAGCAAACCACCTGCTGGTGAGTTTCTGGAAGGGAACAGCTCGGTTCAGTCCTTGGAGTGACGTGTGGTCTGACTCATTTCAAGGCAATACGTCTTTTGTGAAGCTCAGTTTGCAAAATGCAAGAGTTATTTCCATTTTTTATTAAAGCCAGTTTGTTCTGAGTATTCAGGGGGTGTATTTGGGGTTTTTTTGCCATTTCCTTTATAGCTTGCTTGATCTGTGATTCTGTTTTTACAGATTGCAGTTGACGTGACCAGCGGTCAGGCCGACGATCTGGCTGTGAAAATTCACAATATCTTGTATCCTTATCGTTTCACCAAAGACATGGTTCATTCAATGCAGGTACAGTATAATCTATTACTACTTTTCATCCTCAAATTCCTACTTAGCAGATGGTATTTGCTGATGTTTCTAACTGGTAGGAAAGAGATATCCAGAAAAACAGTTCATATTCCTAATTTTCACAAGCACTAACAGAAGTTTTGTTTGCTGTGTGATACCAGAAGATGCTTATGTCATGCCAGATCCCAGTATCATCTCATGGTTAATCAGATATCTGCAAGTGACTCTAAAATTACTTGATCAGTATGGTTAAATCAAAATCAAGAGATAGCCCTGTTACTGCTGCTTAGAAACACTATTA
>VYZS01085103.1:0-23307 GCA_013400695.1 Neodrepanis coruscans | reverse complement strand
GCTTGCAACCAGCTGACAACACACTAGTACTCCTGCCTTTGGAAGAATAAAGCCCCAAGTCATGGACTAAATGAATTAACAGGCATCTTGGAGGGACAGCCATTGACTATGGCAATACCATCTGTGTTTGTGTGTATACATATGTATACATATATATGTAGATAGTTGGGTGTCGGATCTAGGCATGATGCAGATGGTATGGAATAAGGGGTGGATAATGTCCTGGGTTCGGCTGAGACAGAGTAAATTTTTCACAACAGCTGTGAGGGGTGAAGTCTGGAGTCTTATTGGCATAACTAGGTTGTTACTCCATACCACATTAGGGTTAGGGTTAGAGAGAGAGGAAGTAAAAGATTCTCGCTTCCGAGAAGAAGGTGGGCATGGCTTCCAGTCAAGAAAAACATGTGGTGTCCAGAAGGTCTGTCTGTCACTGGTTTTCATTGTCCTGGGCTTTGGTCAGCATTTTGTTTGTAAATCATCCTCTCTTTGTACACCTTTGGTTTAGTATTTGTGCTGTCACTCATTGTTTTCTTACCTCATTGCTGTTTCCAGTTAATTGTTCTAATCTCAACCTGGTAATCTCTGCCTTTTTTTCTCTCACACCAGAGCAGGGAGGGAAGGGGCTCTTGGTTTTCTTTCTAGTGGGAGTACTAAATCTAGGAATACCACTCCTAAACCCTGACACCCAGGACCTTCCGGACAGTAGCAGAGCTTGCCATGGTTATTCAGCAGATTACAGCCATCCTGTTTTCCACTGGCTCTCTTTCTAAGGGCAGGTGAGATGTAATGGGTAGCAAGGAAGATTTGGTTTTCTGGAAGTATTTACTTCTCTGGGTTTTTCCCCATTCTTCTTTAGAGTAGTCTGTGAATGCATTCCTGTGAAATGTCACTTCCTGCTCCCTCGTCTTATGTCAGGAATACACATAGACACAAAATAGTAATTTCTCCTAATTTTTCCTCTACTACCGTTATAATTGCACACTACCTGTCTGCTTCTCTAAACTTGTGCATCTGGTTTCACGGTACAGTTATTTGCACCAATTCATATTTCGCTTCCTACACAACCTTCCTGTAAAATATATTTTCCTTGTTGGCAATTAGCAAAAACAAGATACCAAGGCTCACAACTTTATCCTCTTTATTCCTTGATCTGTGTAGCCACAAGCATATTTATCTAGCAAGAATGTTACTCCTTGGACTGTTTTACTCTGGCAACAAAATGCTGCCTATGAAGAATGGCTCATTCTATTGTTTCCCTCTCAAAAATAATTTGGAGGAGGGACAAAACAAGTAGAACACTTACAAGATGGAACCACCACAGTGGTTATTACATAGTAGACTTTTAAAGCTGCTGCAACACTTAAAGGCATAATACACAGAACCTGACACTTACACAAAAAAATTACTTCTGTTTAATAGAACAGATGAACTAAGAAGGGCCAAGACTAAGATTGCAGTTAGTGGCAGAGGAAATTTTATCATATACATCAAAACCTTCGTAACAATTTTAGGTTATACCTCTACTATATTTTTATTGCTATTTTCTTTTCGAGTGGATGAGAAAATAAATAAACAATTGTCCCATATTTACAAAAATGTGTGTGAGTGTATTGGTAGTTTGACATGGTCAAAAATATCTTTCAACATAATTTTAAGGCAGTTTACCTGTCTTTTTTGCCATGTGAGTATGGACAAGTGTATTGGTACTAAATTTACCCTCAATACAGCTATAATTAGGACTACAGCTGAAGACCTAATATAAAAACGTACATTACAATTTTTCTGTTGTCACAGTAGATGTTTTTTCAGATGACTGAAAACCTAGCCTAACATGTCCATCTGCAATAAGAAGTAGAAGGAGCTGCATCTTATGCACTTTTCACGTTGGACTGGGAATTTTCATGTAAACTATGAAAAATCCCATATTATCTGAAATATGTGATGTCAAGAATTGGTGCAAGGAGCCTCAAGAGCCTTTGCAGAGTGTACACCTGAATCTCAGTGAGGTAACTGTGCATGTAAGCAGGAGAGCAGATTTTGCTGAAGAGTTTTTTGTGCTCTTCTTGTTCCCCATTTTGTGATTGCGAGAAGGATTGTTTGAGAGTCAGCAACTGGAAACTGTTTAGAAGTTGAAGCTTAAGCTAAAATTAATCTTAGAACCACAAACTGTTTCATAACATCTTTCATAATAAAAGCAATTTATTGCCTTATGATGCTAAGTCTTTCCCTTTCTTCACTCTGTAAAACCCCTATTGTACTAGCTTCTTCCTGTTTCATTGAAGGGAACTGCTTGTATGAATCAGTGAAAAACCACTCTCTAGAGTCATGAATACCCAGCTATCACTCTCTGTCTTGATTCTCCAGAAAGGCCAGAGCTGCATCTTCAAATATCTTTCCATTCTTCCACTCTTTTCCCTCTATGTAAGAGAGACGTGGCTGAAACCAGGGCATTAGCCCAGATAATGTGCAATGGAGATTCAGGCCTCCTAATGGCATTAGCGGTCAGTTTGTATTCCATATTCTGTGAAAAGCCATTTCTGCTTTTCATTTTCTTGGTGGTGTAGTCTGTGTTATGCTGAGATACCCTACCTGACCAAGGCATCTTTCACTGGAACTTAAAGGATCATCTGAAGAGACCATGAAATCTTACAATACACACACATCAAGGATCTGAAGTTAATATCTCAAGAAACAAATAGATAAATAAGCTAATAATAAAAATAGTATTACTTATATGTTGCCAGTCTTCTAAGAGATTATTTAGTCTCATTCCAAATTTCATGATTTGTAAGTACTTTGGAACATTTTGCCTGTCTTAGCAATGTTCTTAAGCTCTTCAGATCCTTCTTTGGTGGTGCAGAACTTCCTGATAGCCCTCTTTGGCTCTTCTCTTGTGGTTTCACAACAAAGGTTAAAGAGCTAATGAGTGAATCATTACAGCTTAGCATAAATATGGGATTTAGAGCACATATATGAAAATGTAAATCACTACTAACTCCACTTTCCCCAAAAAACCAAAATAAAACAACTAATGTTAAAGGATGGATATGACAACCTCATCTACAGACCTTCTGCAGTCAGTTACAGCATAATACCAAGAGCAAAGCATTTATTATGTGCAGGGCTGGACACTGTAGGGTTTCATTGTGATTCTGCAAGAGAATGACTGTTCAGCATTTAGATGGGAGTACACAGTCAACTAAGATTACCACAGAAAACATGGTACATGAGAAGAATATTGTTTTCTGACCATGGAAAGACCACACACAGCGTCCACGTGGAATGCACACTGGACTGTCTTCAAAAACATAGAAGTTGCATTCTCTGTTATGTTCACAGATTGGTTTGATTAAATATAGGCATTAGGCAGTAAATGTGTTGGCAGTTTCACACTGAAATGCTGCTGTTCTACAAGTAACTTCCTCGCTGCCGTTTATTATTTTAAAATGGTACCATATTTTTTTCTATCTGCTTAAAACTGTAGAGGCTTGCAAGGAAACATATCTCTATAAATTGGAATCTTGAAAAACACAACATGGAAAATAATTCATTAATTTAATTAGTAAATATTTATAAATTAAGTAACTAAAACCATAGATGTTTACAAGATTTAAGCCTCAGAAGATAGTTATGGGTCATATTCTGAATTCAAGTGTTTATTTGGTTTACATTTCAACAATTAATTTTTCTGAGGGCAGTATTTACCCTTTAATGCTATTACTTCTATATACTTATATATATCTATATACTTATATAAATGCTGTCTATATTTTATTTAGTTTACAGTGTCAAAGCTAGACTGTGTTGAATAACTTAGATTAAAAAATCTGTGACCATAAATGTAGTTAAATAAAACTTCTTATATGAGCTTTGTAAATTTTAGGAACGTAAACCTCAACTACTGAGTACATGCATTTTTTAGTCTTGAAAATTCAAGATGCTCAAAGTTAACATTTATTTTCTTCCCTCAAAAACTTCCTTCTGTGGATAAAAGGCATCATTCCTAGGAGTGTGTATAGTAGTGTAGTGTAGATATCTCCTGCTTGGGTGCTGAGTAGGAGAAATCACCATTTCTTCTATCACTCATTTTTCTATCACCCTTGCCACTTGTAGCCAAGTAGTTTATCCATAGGATGAAGCAGTTCTGTGTTTTTCTGATAGCAAATTGCATTATGTCTTCTCTTTTGATCTTTTTATTTGGAGACTTAACCTCCAAATTTGGGTCAGGTCTTGCAAAGAGGTAGACCAACAGTTAACAACCCTCAACAGTGCAACATTTCCAGGTAGTTTAGCTTGCTTTCTCTGTCATTAAGCTTGTAAGAATTTTTTAAGGCAGGAACGTGACACAGTTGATTGTGTGTTATTTGTATTGTTATGAATTTACTAGTTCTGCTATTGTTTTAAAAATCAGAGTACAGTTCTCCCAAACTCACTCTTTTGAAGTTGCTTCTTTAAGACAAATTCTTCGAATTCCATATGGTTGCCAAATCACATCCAATGTCAGTGTGCTTTCTCTTTCTCTAAGACTTCCCACCAGCATTACTGTATATATGAGGTGGCATTCAGCGGACTGGGTGTGCTATCCACTAAAGCCCCTTACTGTATCCCAGAGATCTTGAAGCTGTATATGAAAGACACCAGTGTGCTTAACAACCTATTTACAGGCTACACTGCTATGATAAACATATTGAGCAGTGAAGTTTGTGTGTAAGTGGCTCTGTAGCTAAGGTATCAGTGCTGGACTGAATGAGACATTCACCTTCTCTGGTAACTACGGATATACATCACTGTGTAAACAAGTGCTCTTTAGGAGGCACACACTGTTTGCTCCTGTTTTGACAAAAAAAGTTATTTAAATAGATGGAATAAATGGAGCCAAAATATTTTGCAGAAGGGAATGACTTCTTTACATTAGTAATTTACATTAGACAACTTTAGTTGCATCTCTCCTGTAGCTCCCTGATCACAATTTGTGTAGTCCTTGGGGCATGGTGTCCCCTGCTTTTTGTGATGTACAGGGAGAGGGCTGTTGAATGAGTAGTCTTTTTCAAAAATTGACAGCAACATATTTTTTTTCTGTCCTGCATCTATGCACATCTCAAGTCAGAATTTAGCATTGAAAACATATGTTGTTTTTACCTGCTTTATGTCTTGCAGCAATATAACCCATTTATTTTGCCTGAATGAAAGAAGCCAAAAGCCACTCTACTAATGATTTTTTCCATTCCTGCTGTTTATATTTTTATAGTGCCTATTAATTGGAGACTATTAGTAAAACAATACTGTGTACACTGTTTAGGAGCGATGTTTAAAAAAGAACTCATTAGCTGACAAGTTGTTACAGAGAAATACTTTGGTGTTTAAAATAAATAAATAAAAAAGCTCATGCACTCCAGCCCAGTCTTCAGTGGCTGGCACTGAAAGGATTTCCCCAGTTTTCTGAAAGCCCTTCCATGGGGGAGAGTGAGCTTACTTCCTAAGGAAATTACTCTAGAGGTGTCTGTAAGACAAAACCAGGCACCACTTTGCAGCTCTACAATTGCAATAAGAGTAGTCATGAATGAATGCTGAGCCAAAAGAGTGATGCATGTTTACATTATGCTTACTATATTAAGCCTGCAAATGCATAAAAGTGTAGCCATGAACAACTGCCATGTATAGCACTTAGTATTCAGGGAAGCATTTGATTCTGGGTATAGGGGTCTGTGTTGAACTTCTTTAAAAATACTCCTCCAATCAGCTACAGGTTTGGAGAGGTGAATGCTCTGGAACAGAGCACACATGACAACAGGTGAGCATTGCCTGTGGATGTGTTTCATTCAAAGAACCCCCACTGGCCCTTACACTGTTCTGAGACTTTAAAAGGAATAAAGTTTTCTTCACACCAGGCAGTTGCTTTGCCCTGCCCCAGTGGCACTTCTGGGCAGTGTGGGGGGAAGCCAATGGATTGCATGCATATTTCCCTCGGCACTTGCAGGTATTCCTCTCCCTTNTATTCAGGGAAGCATTTGATTCTGGGTATAGGGGTCTGTGTTGAACTTCTTTAAAAATACTCCTCCAATCAGCTACAGGTTTGGAGAGGTGAATGCTCTGGAACAGAGCACACATGACAACAGGTGAGCATTGCCTGTGGATGTGTTTCATTCAAAGAACCCCCACTGGCCCTTACACTGTTCTGAGACTTTAAAAGGAATAAAGTTTTCTTCACACCAGGCAGTTGCTTTGCCCTGCCCCAGTGGCACTTCTGGGCAGTGTGGGGGGAAGCCAATGGATTGCATGCATATTTCCCTCGGCACTTGCAGGTATTCCTCTCCCTTCCTCCCTCCCTCCCTCCCACCTGACAGAGGTTATGCAGGTACTACTCTTTGTGGGACCATATGAATAAACTGAGTCAATGAGTGAGTCAAGTTGCAAATTACCCTAAAAAGAAAAGAAGAAAAGACTATTTTTAAACTAGATGTATTCGCTGATTACTTCATCTTGTGGCTTCATGAGCAGTTGCACTGTTACAACTGAGAGATCAAAAAAAGTGAGCAGATGAAAGGCTTTTACATAACTCCACCACTGAAAAACATGTATGTGTAAACTATGCCCATAATGTAGAAAATACAACCAATATATGGGTATTTGTGATTTCTTTGGGATCAGTTAATGATATTTTCTTTTTATACTGTGAATTCTCTTATTCCTTCTGACCAAGAAGTTCCCAAGAGTGATGTATTTAGAGGGCCTAAAGGAAATTTACAAGTTGATTTAGATAGTGGCTAAAGTAACAAATACCTTCATAATTCCTTTCAAGGTGACAAATCAGTCTTGTAAGGTTCAAGCTTATGTTACCTGTAATACATAGGAATATTATAGACTATTAACAGAAGATGAGGTTTGAAGGTGATTGTTTTTTAAAATGCTCACAGAAAATTAATAACTTCACTAAGTTTATCTTTGAGAAAAGACATTTTCACAATCAATTCATGCATTCTATTTTGTGCACTAACTTCATTACTAATGTATTAGTGCTTTTACAAGGACAGTACACTGGCAGAGCAACTCCCTAAATAAGACCAAAAATACACGTTGATTAAATTCTTTCAAATTCCTTGATAAGGAAGTAAGTGTTATGAAGGAGTCCTGAAATAGAGTGATGCAAGTAGTGCTACAATCACAATTTAATTCCTTAAGCCTGCCTATTTCCTCTAGACTTACTTTTAAAACCCTCCCATCTGTCATGCAGGCTAATAGAGAACAAATTATCCCAAGTCTGAAATGAGCTGTCATTCAAGCACACTGGTAAATCCTGGTACAATACAGTACTTCACCACTGTGAAGTTCTGTGGTCAGAGGAATAGCAGTCTGAAGGCAAACAGGAGATTGGTAAGAGCCATGCCTAATTTCTGTAACCATTAAGCAACTTGAGTAGCCAAGTGTAACAGCATCCTTGCTATTGCACAGGCACAAAGCACTCCATCTCCTGATGGCAGGACAATGGACAGAAGAGGAAAGCAAAAGAAATAGCAGCTTCTGTCTGCCAAAACCTAACTAAATTCCTAATACATGCAGATTGGTTATGTTATACCATACTCCCAAGATAACTTTGAGTTCTCAAATACTCTAAATCTGCACTTGTATCTTGTAGCTAATCATAGGCTAAGCACCTGTATCAAGTGGTTTTCAAGTACTAGTATTTTGCACCTAGGTGGTGTGTATGATTTTAGCAAGTCTCGCTGATAAACCCCCTCTGTGTAAAAATTCAGAGAGAAATCATTGTACAATCATTGCACATTGCAATCTTTGCTGTCGGTTCTCTTGATGTTTTTGAACAATTAGTCCTGAAGAGTTTCACCAACAGTATCTTTCCGTCATAGTCAGACTTGCTTGTGTTCCTTTATTTTATACTGCACTCTTCGTGCTGACATACCACTGAGCATGTTGTGCCTCCAGAAAGCACCATAGAAGGCCAGATGGCATCAAGCTCCCGGTTCCCTCGGTCACGTTCAGTGTATTTATGTGCCAGACCAATGAGTAGGTGGATGACAAGCTGAGGCTCCTCATGAGAATCCTTATGGATCATTAGAGATGTTTCAGGAATAGATAACCTCTGCTTTTTAAAGTCTCATTTTGAAACAGAAAGAAAGTAGTAGTTGGTAGATGTAAAGTTAGAGACAGAAATGGATCTGCAGAGGTTTAGACAGCCTCAGGTAGTGAAGCTGGCAGGCTGCATCAAATAAAAAAGGTGACATAGGGAGGGGAGGGTGAAATATATTCTTTGTATCTGTATTCTGCAATATTCATTGAAAGGTGGGTTGGTTGGAGATTATCTTGCACTATGTTCAAATCTGGATACTTTCACATCCACATGGAATGAGGTGAAGTGCCAGGTCTAGGTCTTGAGGATTTAGCTAAGTATTCACTTTCAGTGTGCACTAGGACAGTATTTTTAGAGGTCCAGCTCTAAAGATCAAGTAGATGGAGGCAAGGGACACTTGCAAATTTCAGGTCAAGGTAAGTTAAATCACTTTAGAGTAGTCTGGCTAAAGACTTATAATTGAGAGATTTACTACTGAGGATTTGCTTAAAAACCAAATCAGTCACAATGTGGAATTTCAGTGATGCATGTATGAGTTTTAACAGAGGGAGTTTGGAAGAAATCTTAATATTAGCATGTTAGCTTTCTGTTTTGTTATTTTTTTTTTAATCACATCTTTCATATTTACTTCACAACAATGAATAATCCTGCTCCTGAAGTCTGCCCACAAAACTTTCCATCCCCTAACTGGATTTTTTTCAGCTCACATTATTTTGTAGAGATGGCCATGCTAAAAAATAATAGGCTACAGCTCAGGCAAGATGGGGCTATTTTGGCCCATTTGACTGTTTGGGAAAGCAGTCATCAACACAGCCTTAGCTGTCAAGAAGACATGGAGGCTTCTGCAATAGGAAAGACTGTGAAGCAGAGAGCCAACCAGAAATAGAATTAACCATCCTCTGGCAATACCTGCCCTTGAAAGTTGTTTGTGTGCTTACATAAAATACAGTTCTGTCCATTAAACCATACTTAGACCTGTGATTACCATACGATATACATGCCAATCCTATTTGCCACCTGTGGCTTGCTACCTGAGTATAGTGTGATATTTGGGATAGTAACTACTCAGAAACCAGGGACCTTTGGCACTGGCATGTAGCAGTTCCAAACACCTGAAAAATCCCCAGTGGCAGCAGTCACACAGTAAAATACTTCATCTTTTCAGTATGTTTAACTTTATTCATCTGGTTACTGACATATATGACACATACCTTCAGTAGTCTACAGCTCAGGTGATGGAAAAGGTGATATCAATGCGTAACAGTACTTTTGACTGTATAGATTCACTACAAAAGCAGATTTAAAAATTCTCAGGCATGTTGTTGAATAACAGGAAGTTAGATTGTTGCAGCTAAGGGGAAACGAATGCAAGAAGGACAAATAAAATTCTGCTCAAGCAATGGATCTACTAACTAGTCTTCTTTGTCAGAGACCAAACTGCACAAAACTACTGCTATACCCAGAAAGCATTCTTCAATCCTGTGTCTTAAAGAAGATGACTGCATCATTTTAACTTGGTTTTTGGAGGAAGTGAGAAGTACAGAATTATATAGTCTAGCTGTTCAGGGATTTTAACCAGTTTTGAAATAAGCTTCACAAAGTGCTGTGAAGGGATGAAATATGTCTGGGAAACCAAGATTTATTAGTGCTCAGAACAGCTTATTTATTTGTTTTCATTTTCAAAGACACTGTTTTTGTCATCCTAACTGATAGGGTCAGAAGTGAGACATGGAGAAATTTTTCTTCTCACATCTAGAGAGAGTGAGACATTGAAGAATTATAGGGAAGGCAATGTAGCTTTCACACAGGATAATCTATTCTTTCCATGGATGGTAAAAAAATGGTTTTATCCAGTTTAATTTTTAAAAGGGTAATAAAAATAGGTATGTAACTGGTTGTTCTGATGAAGGACTCAGAAGCACCTGAAAAGCTTATTGTTGATTTACTACATTATGCTGCTCACACCGTTTTTCTCTTCTATCAGCTATGATAACAACTACGATCTTCTATACTTTTTCTACAGAATGATTATCCTCAGTATGCTTTACCTACATGTTAGCTCCTGGCATCAGAGTTTATTTTCACATTCTTCTCTTGGCTCACAACAAAAATATTCTGAGACAAGCAAGCAGAATGTAATAGCAGAATAACATATCAACTTTTGGGTCCTTTGAAGTCCCGTAGTTGATATTCATTACTAATTCATAAATCTCAGACAAGGAATTATTCAATTCTAAACTTCATACTACGGGTGATGTAATATTAGGGGATACTGGTGTTTTTAACAATTGTGGCCTGAGAATGAGTCCTTAGTGAAAAGCAATGGTTTGTTTTTGCAGTCTTGATGCTTAAAAGAGCAGAATTTTATACTTTTGCCATTTCTGGAAACAGTCCACATGATCAGTTGGTCTACACTGAAAAAGAGCAACAGTATTCTAAAGACAACAGGAATGACTCATTTGTTTATGGTAGATGATGAAGATCACATTTCTTTCTCCTCTGATTTCATATCAGGCTTCCAAATATTTAGAATCTCATCTGCAGCTATCCGTCATCAAGAAAACTGCTGGTCTGGGCTGTCATCAATGGCCCACCCTAGTGCCTATTCCTTGCTCTGGGCCATTTGTTGTGCCAGCTCTGGTAGTCATGTGGCTACATAGTGAAACAGATTAAGAAACAGATCTGGCTGAGAGGTAATCATAACAAAGAAGGAAAACTGGTTATCAGTCCACAATAACTTTGCTTTGGCTGGCTTGCTGCCATCCGTTCTCAGACCTAATCTGGTTCAAATGCTAAGCAGTTATATCACAACAACACATATCTGCTTAGTTTTACCTTAAGCAATGCAGTTATCAGATAGTGACCTTGGACTGAGTTGCATATGGTAGGACTGCAAGAGCTGCAATGGTTAGTCACATAAACACTTATCATTTTCCTAATATTTCTTGATCAATGTTTTCTTCTGAACATAACCACTTGCACTTGTAACTTTCCTAGTTACTAGTATACTAGAGAAATTACTTTTCCAACAATGTTTTTTGAGAGGAAGAAACCAATTAGAGACATGTGGATACATACTTCATTATCTTTGGGATCTTATTTTATTAGGGAGATTATTTTCTAGAAAACAATGCTGGTAGGATACAAACCTCTTCCTGTAGCTGTATTGCAGAAAACACAATTGTATGTGTTCAATTATTGAATTCATATATCGTGCTGGAAAATAAAATCCATGAGACACTTTATAAATGTAAAAAGCCATATAAATTTGAAACTATATTGTAAGATTATATTGCAAGATCAGGAAATGCCAAAATTAAGTGTAAATTTTTAACCTTCATTCTTGACATTAGATATGCATAGGATTTAAATGTGCTCTCATTTTTCATGAGATAAAGCAAAATATTTCCCAATGTTCTCTAGCTTTAAGTAAAATTTATGTACTATAACAACATGAATAGTGTTTGAATAGCATTTAATATATATCACAATCATTACTGTAATTTTAAGAGGGTGGAATATGACTAATGCTTTTTTATATAGTTCTGAATTACTCTCACTATTGGTAGAAGCTAATCTGGGATTCACCCTTGAAATAGTCAGAGGTTTCATCCTTAAATTTCCCATCTAAAACCTTGCAACTGATAGTCATCCCCATATTATTAGGGCTTTGGTGGAAGACCAGACTAGTCAGAGGCTTTTTGTGGGTGCCAGGGTCTGGTCCACATGTTTCTGATAGTCCACATGTTTCTGATAATGTTAAATAGACAAAGTCTGCTGCTTTGAAAGAACATTGTCATAAATGTCAGTAAAATGCTTGTTTGATTATTTAAGAAGAAATGTCTAGGAAGAATTAGAATGATAAAACTGAATAAGCTATAAATTTCAACATTAAGAACTTCACATTTTGTTTTAGATACAGAAGAAATTTGTCAGATGAGACACATCCTGCATGCTGTCAGCCTAACTAAATAAATCCTAATTCAACAATTTATTTTTTTTTATATATGAAGATTAACTTGGAGGACACATTTTTACTTAAAAAGAAATTAGAATTAAATATGTGTATTCTTCCATGATTATGCATCCCTTTATTTTTAATAGTCTTCGCTTGAAGTGGCTTCCCAGAGTTTTAAAAATACTAACCACCCAGTGCTGCACTGGATGGAGCCAGTAATAGATTCAATTATGAGGCAGAAGGAACTTCACTGAAAGCTCAAATATTAGAAAATACAAAATTTGGTCCAACTGTGTAGCTATAGATTTAAGTCCAAAGGGTAAAGAATATCAATCTGACCTCTACAGAACAGCATGCAAGCTACTAGCAATCTTAAAAGCACATTTAATAAAACATTTCATGCCTTGCTGTGCAATGAAAGGCCTTTCCAAAATGGACCATAGTATAGACCTTTACTAAGACAACAAGGTCTTTGTTGTCAAAGAGTTAAAAAACCCTTTACTTGGTATACTATACATCACACCCAGTTTTCTCATATGACTGACTACAGCTGAAGAGCCAGTATTCCTATACATGAACTTCAACATAGAAAAAAAGACTTATTATTTTGCAAAGATAAGCTTCTTTTAAGAAAAGTCTTAGAACAATTTCAAAAAATGTTGCATGACTCCTAAATTCATTGTAAAGAACCCTTCTTTCTGTAGTACTTTATGTTTACTTGTTATTTTAAATGCAGCCTTTAAATTACAAAGCTGCAACTTTGTTTCCTAAAGCACAAAGCAGAGGCAAACATTGAAAACCACTCAACCAGTGCTAGCCAAATATAACCATTGATCAGCACTATTCGCCTCTAAAATTTAGGACCTAATCCCTAACGTGATGCCTAAGAAGCCTCAATTTACTTTATTTTGGCAGTTTTTGCCCTTGAAATCTGCTGGCTTCTTCACTGGAGAAAATAATTGATGTTTCTTCCCCTCTCTTTCAGTTGTGTCACACCCAAAATCATAAGCAGAGCTGGAGTTTAGAACAAATACAAGCACAAAGCAGGCATTGCTGGCAGTTTGAAAGACTGTAATTGCTTTATTCCATTATTTTCCTCCTCTTATTTCCTTTTTATTCTTTGCCTAGTGCTGTATGTTCTGATTCCTGCAGGTATTGTAAGCACAAATGGGTAAAGAACATAAAACCTGTTTACAGAGGGCTGTTTGCCTACTCAGAAGCACTCATGGGGACACTGGCATTCATGAGATTCACTGGCATTTCTCAGTTCAGTGGTACAAACTGAAGAGTACTGCCAAAGTTTCAGATCAAAATCCACATATCAGTTGATTATTATTTTTATTTATGCTGTGTCAAGATGAAGAAGTGCCACAAGGCTAAGTAAACTGTAAAAGAGTCTTTTTCAACCTTCAGACTAGCAATGGACTTCAATGAAGGTGTAATGTGTCATTTGTATTGCGGTAACTCTGAAAAAAGTGTTAAGGCCATAGTCTTCTTAAAGTAGATACAAGAAAAAAAGCTTGATTACAGGTAGAGTAGGAGAGCTATGTCCAAATGGCTTCCAGCCCATTGTCAAGCTGTGTTCTACAACATCTTAATCCTGAAAATGTGTAAACTGAAAGAGAGCAAGGTCCAGTGAGATTGTGAATGTCTGCAATAAGTCAGAAAGAGCTGGAATGCCATAAATTCAGACCCTTTCATCAGAATCCACTTTCAAGAGTTATCAAACACTCTTCAAGTTAGTACCTAAACACACAGATGTTTGTTCAAAACAGTCTTCTGAAACACATGAAAACTAAACATTTTTCGCTTAACCATCCTTTGTCCATCAGATTATTATACAAGTTGTCAGTATCTTAAATTCCTTCCCCATAACATAGACTTATATATAACATCTGCTGAAGATTTGTATTCCACACTGAACTTGACCTTAGTTTACTCCTATACAGTGTCACTGGCTCCACTGGAATTGAGTTTGTAAGATATTTTTGCTCTTTATATAATTTGGAAGCTTCAATTTATAGAAGTTATTTATAGAAGTCATCCTTTATGAGATGGTCTACTGAAGAAGCTAATTTTCATCCAAGTCTCCTACTGAGAAAATTCTTGGTGCAAGGAAAATCAACATTTTCAATGGCTCAGGTTTCAAACTGAAGCTCTGAACTGAAATAACAAAAATGAAGAAATTGTTTGGACGGTTCAAGAAGGTTCAGGTATACTACAGGATATTTTTGTCCTTCTTCCTCCCTCTCTCTACTTCTTTTTCACAGTAGGAAACTGAAAGAGGCATGTAGGCAATAGGCATGAGAAGAAATGTAAAAAGGAATCATGTGTAGGTTTAGCCAGCCTGGAGGCTACTTGTGGTCATTTCAGAAGGTGCTAACTTCAGTGATATAAGTGTTTTAAAAACTCCTGTCCCCCACGAATGCCTGCCAGTTTAAACCAAAATTCTATCGCCCTGAGCATTCAAACACAAAACTATAGTTACCAAAGCAATCCTTGACTTTTAAATTTCAGTTTTCAATATAGGTAAAAGAAGCACCCTGTTCTGCAAGTTCCTACTATGAATTCACTATTTCCAAGGTTTTTTGTTGAGAAGATGATAGCATCCTGCCCTGAACCTGATTATATTTTGAGAAGGAAGGGATGGAAGAGCTTCAATTCTACAGGTTGGGTAATAACTTGTGATCACTGAATTTTTCTTCATATAGGTAGGTCTACCTATTGTGGTATCCATATTTCTTAGGTATTGTAGAAAAAAAAATGAGGAGTGTTATACATTGGCTTTTTTTTCCCCCTTTTTATCCAACTAACACTAGAAAACACAAGTTCAGAACAGATTCCTTTTGGTCCCATACAAGTACAAGGGTGATTCAACCAGTCAAGTGGGTTTCTACCTACTGCAGCAGCTAAAAATTAAATACTAGGAATTCTAGATTTGAATGCATTTTAGTTGGTGTATTTCCCACATTTTTTTTCTATTTTTTTTTTTTCCCCGGAAGAAAGTCTGTTCCAAAGAGACATTTAGTACATAGCAAGACTTAACAATTACTCCCTGGTGATACATATATAACTTCAATGATAGCTTTGCTGGGTTTGTAGGTCAACAGCATATTCCTTAATGAGAGAAAAAAAAACAGAGTTGCTGTTATGATGGAGGTGTCGAAATCTCACTAACAGTTCCAGAGCAATGTGAAACCCCTGTAAATCATTGCTACTTCACAAGGCAACCAAGGCAAAGAATTTTCAAAAATACTCTTATTTTGCTAAGAGTGTCATCTTGTGGAATTCTTGGAACATTCTTCAGCCCTGATTGGCAGCTGAAGAGTTTTCCTCCTGGCAGAGTAATCCATTATAGCTGAAGGTGATTACTTCTAAGAAAGCAACGTGTCAACAAAGCCAAAGCTAATGTAGTTCTCTGACATCTAGCACTAATGAGACACCATTCTTTTGTTTGTTCTCCAGTGGTATTTCCTAATGTCAAAATTAGAGGTGGGGGCAAAACGGATGGATCTTTGTGAGTTTTTAAGATATAGCAGCTGCACAGACTTTGATATCAAGCTGCAGTAATTTCAACTCAAAAGACATGTAGCTTCCCAGGCTTTGTTATACCTGATGGGTCTGATTCTCCCATTCCTACTATCACAGTTATTCTCACAAAGCTCTGTGGTGCTGATAGCAATAACCTTAATGAAAACACTTGTTTTCCTCTTGATGTCACACCTCAAGAGGTATTTCTTCAGATTGTCTCATTTTATCAACCTTTCCCTGATGGTCAACAGTACTCTAGGCCATGGTACTGTTAAATCAATGGCAGAATAAAAAAAACCCACAGTCAATTCTGAGAATGAAATCTATTTCCTGTAAACAAAACTATACTTGGTGGCAGTATATCAAAAGGCATTTTCATTTCTCTTTAATTATCTAAAGCAATTAATGTTCTAAAGCATTCTTTTGAAGTAACATGTCAAGAAAATATGGGTTAGAAGCCATAATGATATTATGTAGGTCAGCAGAAAAGGACTGTTTTCAGAGTACAGTTCACAAAATTTGCTGTATAGTTGCTTAAAATGTAACCTAGTATCATTTGGCCCACACAGGTTTTATAGAGGATATACAAACTAAACATAAAGGGCTAGAATGACAGCTAACTGGAGATCTGAAAATATTGCCCTCTCTCTTTGGCATATTTCATGATTGTTCACTCCATGTGGATACCTTCTGTTGGTAGCACACAGGAACCTGGTTTACAAAAACTATTTTTATTAAAAAAAAATCACATAAAACCCCCCACGAACAAACAAAAGATGAGGACAGGGGAAAAAAAGACAATATTCTGAATTGCGACTCTTGCAAGATCTGTAAGCAGGTCAAAATGGGCAACTTTATCACTTTTGAAAACACCAATTAACTCTCTAACTAGCTGGTAATACTGGGACTCACACAGATGGAAGGTTTTTGTTGAATAACTCAACAGCACTACTTTATTCAAGAGCAATTAATTCTCAGTGAAGTCAGTGCAGCTGGAAATAAGCCCATGATTCTAATAGTCTGCATTTTTCTAAGCTCTTCCATCCAGATATCACATAGTGTCACTTTGCAACGGAATTATTGCACCAAAAAAACACCACTACAGGTATTTTGGAAGCACAAATTCTACCAAGATATAAACATTCAATTTTGCTATGCAAGATCCCAGGGATTCTTGTTTGTTGGTTGGTTGGTTGGTTGGTTCATTTGTTTGCAGACAACCTCCTGGCAGCATGTGAAGTGAAGAAAATTAAGCATTGCCCAAAATCAAGAGAACCGTGTTTGAAAAGAGAATAAAAGTCATAGGCCATCAATGAACCAGAAAAGAGTGGCTTTTTTTTTTTTTTTTTTATCAGTACTATCAGTGGAAGCTAGAAATAGCTATTTACAAAGTGGCAGAAGCTCCAACCACATGTCCAGAGAAGAAAATAAGAGGTTTTTTTCCCAAATGAAGTTCAATGGCACTAGAAGAAACAAAGACAATATATAGAAACATGAGTAAACATTGACCATAAATTCAAAAACATTCATCAGTGCGTCTTTGAATTGTGAATGCTAGACTGTTTGTCAAAAAAATTTGCTGCAGATGAGTGCAGAATTCTCAGTCACAAGTTATTGAACACTACTAATACAGACGCTTTCTTTAAGTTCGCATTGAGCAAAGATTTAGTTAGTGTAATGGTGTAGTGAGTATTAAGACTTCATTTACTCATTTACTTTACATTAAATAATATAATTAATAAGGAAAATAATAACAAAATAAATGTAGAAAGTCTATTGTGATGCATGATTCTTGGAGGAAGAGGGAAATAATTGCTCTCCACATTCCTTCCCTCCTATACAAAATAGAAGGCAAAATTTTTCCATTATTATTTAAGAGGAAATACTCTACCACAAAAGTGCCTTGGGTAACAGTTTATAATGCAATGTATTTATCCATACTTATTAAATATAGTAGAGAAGACTAACTGGCTCCTCTACCCCAATGGAATAACATTTGACAAAATGAAAAGGCAAGGAAACCACACAAACACAGCTTTATGTTGAGGCACATAGCTGGCACTTCTTCTGGGAGAAAAATCTCTACAGCTAACCTAGCTGAGATAAAATGCCAAAAGTAGTCTTTCAGTTTGTCGTGGTTTTACCACAAATTTAGTGGTTTTGGACAAGAGATTCTGAGAGAAGCCACAGACACACCCCAAAATGAAGAAAACACACAAATATCACAGTTTATTTCGCACACAAACAAAACCTGACAAATAAAGTGCAACAAGACAGACAAATTAAGTTTCCCAGGGCCCGTGTTGGGATGAGGATGCTCTGGAAATAGTGCTTGTCTCTCTCTGGGCTCCCGGAGAGATGCCGGGGTAATTAGAGGAAGCACACGGCCGATCTGAGGGCTCTCCAGCAGCGCGAGCTTCTGCTCGGCTGTTTACTGAAGAAAAACACTCAAGAAAGTTAGAAACCGTGAGCACCCCCCTCCCTCCCCTTCCCGATAGCCCAGGAAGGGATTTAGTGCTGATGGAAGAGATGTGGTCTTTGAATCCCAGCAATAGTCGCCGATAATAGCTAGACCACTCGCTCGCCAGAGAAAAGAAAAAAAAAAACACAAAAAGAAAAAAACCGAAAGGGAAGAAACAACCCTCCTCCCCGAGGAAGAAAATCCGCCTCCCAGGAATTCACGAGGAAGAATGCAATTCTGAGAAAAGTGAAGTCCACCCCTCCAAAAGAGAAAGAAGAAAAAGAAAGAAAGAAAAACCTAATCACGGAAAAACGTGATCAAAAAGAAAACGGCTCCTCCCCCCAGGCAATGTCCACCTGACCGCTGCAGCAGAAATCGCCTACCCGACCTCCACGCGGCCGTTAGTCCCGGTGACGACGAGAAGCGATGTTACCACTGCCACGTCCAAAGCCGAAGAGAGAGAAAATGGTGGCCGTGTGGCCTTTTTATAAGGAGGTCCTGGTCCGTGCATGTGTAGATGGGCCTAAGGGGGCCGGCCTCTCCTGTGATTGGTCGGCGCCCTGGGGGCCCGCCCCGTGCGCACAGCGGCTCATGGGAAACACTGCAGCCGTCTGGAAATGGCACGCACGCCAGGGGGCATTTTCCGTTAATGGTGGCCGACATTTGGCCACCACGTGGCCGCTGCCGCCGGGCTGGTGCCACTGCCAGGCTGTCACTGCTGCTGGCGCTGCCGCCACACATCACCGGTGCAGCCTCAGCACCAGCGCGGGCTGCTGGCGCAGCCCCACTGCCGGCCCCACACCAGCCATGCTGTCAGTCCGCGCGCTCGACAAAATGGCGGCGTCCAGCCAGGACCGCCGCGCTCTGGCGCCGCTGCCCGTAGAGCCAGGCAGCAGCGCCAGTGCGGCGGGATGAGCCAACGCTGCCACTCCGCCGCCGACGCAGCCCCAGCGCTGCCGCTCCGCAGCCGCCGCCACTGCTGCTGTCGTGGCTGCCAGCACCACTGGCATGCACCGCTGGCCCCGCCCCGGCCACGCCACCGGTCCCCGCGCTCACCCACAGCCCATGCCACTCCTGCTGCTGCCTCCACAGAACAAATGCGGCTCCTCCCCGGGGCTCGGCCGGGGCTCGGAGCGGGGCCATGGCTGCTCCCGGCCCGGGACTGGGGCTGTGCCTCCTGTGGCAGCTCCAGGCGGCGCGTGCACCACCCGTGCCGTGCCGCTGGGGGAAAGAGGGGCCACCGAAAACCCACGCAGTCGCCAGCACTGGCCCCAGCCCTCTGCTGCCAGCTCCAGGCATGCCCTCAGCCCCCTCTGCATGGTAGGGAAAAAAAAATGTTTTTTTACTTTCACTTCCTTAATCTATGACACAGTTTTTATGCTTCAAGATTTAAACACGCCAGGAAAGGACAAGGTAGATGTCTGTTCAGACAGCTGTAGGCAACAGGATAGAATTTAAATGCACAAACCCTTCTGTTATTAAAAACTCACTTAAAAATATACACTTGGGAACAAACCTCACAACCAAAGCAGAAACTAGAAATCCTGGATTCTTCAGCAATTTTAGGGCATACTTAAGCATGTATATAAGACACATACAAAAAATCAGCTTCACTCTTCTCCTCCAGCTCCCTCCAAAAACCTCTGTGTGTTCCCTTGGCAATAAATTCCTGTTCCTCTGCTATCTTAGGAGATAACACCTCAACTCCTCTCTCTTCCAGAGGCTTGAATACCATTCCTGTCATTTGTAATTAAATTGAGCATAATTAAGTTCACATAAGTTAAGTTCCTAACTTGCATATAACTTTGAAGTTTGCTGCTTTTCTTTCAGAGCTGAAGAAAGACTTGAGTACCCATTACTTTGCCCAGATTTCCAAGTATTTTATTTGTTACAATTTATTAAAAAAAAAAAAAGAAAGAATTAGTGTAACATACAAACCCACCCTTGGAAATATCTTTAGCATGTGGGACCCCAACATCCCAACACCACCATCACCCTGGTTTGAAACTAGAGTCAAGTACAGTTAATAACAAATGATCATCTCAGTCCTGATGGCTATTAGTGTCCTAGGAAGCACTACGGGGAGAAGAGCAGATTGCTTAGGCCCTCTTTAACATTTCTTCATGTGGCAGACAAATACGGATGACCTCTCAGCAAAACCCTATCAAAATCCCATGACTGACCAAGGCCCCTGCTGCTTATGTTCCCAGGGGATTGTTCACCAAATTCCAAATCTCTCTTGGATAATATGTCCCTCTCTCTCCCACAAGAGGTATTGATCTGGGAAATGCTGAAATACAAACAGGATGTTTAAAGATTGGTACACTCTTCAACCCATTTATTACCATGGTTTCATTAGGTACAAGGTGTGAGTATTTCTTAGATCCAGATAAATTCCCACCAATCAGATACATGGTACTGCTTCTGTTATTTTACTCACTACCTGAAATCCTTGGTCCTGTGGAAAGAGTTTGTACCATTTTTAGGATGATGTGTAGGATTAACAAAAGGCCACGTACAGTGATGTTTGACGTACGTATATGAAACTTCATCACTCCAGCTTTTGAGTCTGATGGAGAAGAAGAGACTGTACAGATCTGTCTCTCTTTTGCCTTCTGGCACCTGCATTCTCTATTTCCTGCATGAACACACTAGAAACCTTATGTGCCAGGATAATTACCTTAATAAATCAGAGAAACCTCTTAGACCAGGGATGGTCATTACCTCAGGAATGACCTAAGAGGTTTCTCAGGTTTATTAAGCTCTCATCAAGCCAGAGATGGCCTGAGAGAGCAGCTTAGAGACCACCTACTCATTTTCTGCCAAGTTGCCTTCAGCTCATACATACAATTTTGGTATGGTGGGAATTCTTGGTATGACATTGGGTCATTTATCCTTGATGCGACATTCTGAACCAAACCATCAGTCTTAGTCAATAAATTAGCCATGTAAATCATATACTGCTGAAGTCTTATGAAAGATGGGCTGATTTTCAACAGCTGAACTCCTACACATTAACCTTTGAACTGCCCTTCATCAAAAATGTTTTAGCAATATCTTCTAATTAAGTTAATTTAATTAAGTTAAATTAAGTCAGTGAATCCTGGATTCACTTGCAAAATTAACAAGTTGGGTTTTTTTCTATAAAGGCCCAACAGACATGCAGAAAACATATCACATTTTCATTAATGATGACCAAACTTTTACTAGAATACTTACTGTATTGCATTATAGTTCCAAACAAAAGCAGATAAGAAAATAGCGATACTTTATAAAAGCTGAATCTCATACATAAAAGTCTAATAGAAGTGTTTTCTAGTGACACTTAAAGGCTTTGGGGAAGGATACTGCAGAAAGAAATCTGGGAATTTTAGTGGAGTCTATCTTGAACACAAACCAAAAAAATGACACATCTGCAAATCAGGCAAACTCCCCACTAGGGTCTGTTGGAAAGGTACTGTATATAAGCCTTAATACCACAACATTTAAACTCAGCTGTGGAGCACCACAGAGTGACTGATAACACTCATTAGAGATTTAGAAAATATGCCACTGAAGAAGGGTAGAATGAAGGGACTAAAGACCAAGGAAAGACACAGATAATCTAATTTTTTTTTTTTTTTTTTTTTTTGTGTACTGAGAAAGGAAATAAATTCTATGTTCAGTGTTAGAAAGGACAAGAAGTAATACGCCTAAACTATAGAAGTGGAAATTTGTGTTAGATATTGGGAAAAAACCTTCCAACAGCCAGAACCAGTCTCCCTACTGTTGGAGAAGAAAAACACTGGAAGGAGATTTTTAAAGGCCAGACTGAGTGACCACTGCCCAGGAATATCTTATGAACCAATCCTGTCTTCAGAAAGAGAGTGGAGCAAACAATTTAAGACTTCTGGTAGTGGGGTTCTTTTGGAGAACTTTTTGGCATTTGAATATCTTTTTTCATAGCACTTCTTCTATCACCACCCATATGCAAGATACTCATGATAAAAGTAGTAAAAGGCTACCAGACTTACATCCACAGCTCTGCTTCCTGCCTATAACATGAAAGCAAAGCAGTCAGTGTCTTCCTTTTCCCTCTCTCCTTTCTCCTTTTTCCGTTCCAGAGATGAATGCACTGGTAGCTGAAACCCATGTGACTTTTAAAGTGCTGGATGATGAGAACTCAGCAGTCATTTTCTTGATAGTGAGGGTCAGCACTGAAGTAATAAGGAAGTACTCTTTTCATTAAAAAAACAAACAAACAAAAAAACCCCAAACCAAACCAACAACAACCAAAAAAAAAAAACAAACCCTTGGAAAATTGCTTCACTTTAGCATTAGACTGGCAGACACTCGGTACACAGTCATCCAAGCATGAGGCTGCCTGGGCCATAGAAAGACTATGAAAGGGCTCTCTTAATTTTAGCTAGCTCTCTGCCTTAGTGTCTTAAACAGAGGTGCAACACATGGTCATTGACATGATGGCCCTGTCACATGTTCAGAATGGTTTAGTTGTCAGAACTCTCTACAGTTACAACTAAAATAGCTTGAGTTGAAAACCTTCAGCAGTGGCTTCAGAAGGAAAATATAGAATTGGATTGAGATATGGTCTTTATCTGCACAAAAATAAAAGGGAATAAAATAGGATAAAACTGAAAAAGCAAAGCATAGTGCTATTTAGAAGGTGTCTGGTTTTCAACAGCAAAGTCAGTTTTGGCTTAGTTTTCTCAATTTTCCTTCCCTCCCTTTCCCTCTCACTCACGTTTTTCATGTATTCTTTCAAAATCCTGTAAAATGTTTTTTCCCATGGTCTTCCAACTATTTATCATTGAGCACAGGCCCCTCTGTCATGTAAGAGTAATAAGTTTTGTAGACATAATGTCCGTCATTATTTTGATGCCTAGCCTGATTATGCAGATAATATGTATGGAGTTAAACTGTTCAATGCAATCTGATTGTGAGATGTTTCTTAACAGTTTGTCTTATACAATGGTTTTGTATTTTTGATACTGAACGTATAACTGTAACACACACATTATTCTGAATTAATGGAAGTCTGTAACCGAAGCAATGTATATAAAATATAGCTACAGAGTATCCAAAACAGTCAGGTGTGATCACTGAACCCAATTATGAAGCATATTTTACTAAACATATCACAAAAAGAAATACCTGGGCAATTTGGACACAGGACTACAGCAAGACAGAATCTGTTTTACTCACAAAATATGTCATGGAGATTCCAAATCTGACAGCAAATTAAATGTGACTGACTAGAGGAAAAGGATCATCCAT
>VYZS01085084.1:0-12963 GCA_013400695.1 Neodrepanis coruscans | reverse complement strand
TTCCCTGGAAAACTTCAACATGCTAAAAAAAATTATAAACTCTGATGGTATTCAAAAGCATCCTTTTGCTTTTTTAATGAAAGCATTAATATTATAGATATGAAAGTCTTTTTCTCAACAGGGATTCTGACATGCAAATGTTCTTCTGCCATAAGTTCCTCCATTCTCCAAATGCATTTACTTGTATTCTGCCCTTTATAATGCTAGGCGCTTCAAAAAAAGGGTGGAAAGCGAACTCCGCAGTTTCTGCTAAATCCAAGAAATTTAAGAAAACTGTTTTCTCCTTTTCTATTTCTTTATCTATTTATATATTTATTATTTCCAGATACTTGGGGATTTAGGGCTTGTACAGAAAACTTTCAAAGCAGATGCTGAACCCTCAAAGTACTACTAGGGAAGAAAGACACTCTGGCTCATGGAAGTACCTTAGGTGGCCTATTCCTTTATAAAAAAGATTATTGCTGTCTGAGGCAGGAAATGTTCCTGACACACAATTAGAAATAGCTTTGCTAAGACAGAAAACAGTGGTAATAAAATCTGAAAGCTGGCACACACAAGACAATAGTCAGCTCTTTGTCAGGGTCACCCTGTTGTCTCGATGTTGGGGGCTTGCTGGTGATAGGAAAAAGAAAGACTGATGCTGAAGAACATTTTAATGATGAATTTTCAGCTGTCAGCATTTTGCAGTCTCCCAGCTAGTTGGTAGGGCAAGACAAGGAGTAGCAGGATGCTTAGCTCCTGCCTCTTGCATTGGCAGTCACACATCATGTTTAGAAATGTACCTGGGGCCCACCTATGGAAGAGAGGCATTTAAAGCTGCTTATAAGAAAAAGGTGGAGAAGCCCCCAGTGGACGTACCAGAGGCAAGCCTGGGAGCACAGTGCGAGGGGACAGTGTCCCACTTCTTCAGAGGGGCCACAGTAGAGATCCTTCCAGGTCCTTGCTGTTCTCATTGTAAGCCTGCCATAAGACTAGTGTTTGTACCCTTATCCATGACCAACCTCGAGACTGGTGGCCATGGAGTAGATGCCCTGCCACTGTCCCTTCACACAGAATTACACACCGAATTAATTAACAAGGTTGGAAAAGACCACAGAGATCATCAAGTCCAACCTATTACCTAACTTATCAACCTACCCAACATCATCCCATCATCTAAAGGATGTCACTGAGTACACCATCCAACCTTTCCTTAAACACATCCAGAGATGGTGACTCCTCCACCTCCCTGGGCAGCCCATTCCAATGGGAAATCACTCTCTCTGTGAAAAGGTTTTTCCTAATATCCAGCCCAAACCTCCCCTGATGCATCCTATGTTCTCTCATTTTGTCACTGGGGGCCTGAGAGAAGAGACCGACCCCTGCCTGGCTACAATCTCCTTTAAGGTAGTTAGTTACCACTGTATTCTCCTGGATGTTCCCCTCACCCCTGCTTGGCCAAGTGGAGGGGACGCTTGCCTTTGCTCCTGCTCAGATGACAGCAGAGTTAATTGCAATCTGATGAGACATTAGCTTGAGAACTTCAGGAATAAAGAGGAAGAGGGATAGCCTACTAATTTAAGAAAAGCAGCATCATTTTTAATATCTTCACATTGTCAGAGCAGAAATGGAGCGCCTCTTTGCACAAATTAAGAAAGTGCTTTTGAATTACCCTTAAATTGTGGATGATAACAAACACAGATAGTATTATCAGCTATGAGATGTATCATGCTTGTGTTTATTCTTAAGTAAGCCAGAACTCATATTATAAAGTAAAGTTTCTTCACTGATATTTTATTCATTTTTTCAATGTAGACACCTATGACATTTATTACAGATTATGTGGTAATCAGTGCCTTGGAGTTCTTTGATTGAATATAGCATCATATGTAAATTGGCTTTTCAGTAGAAAAAATGTGATTTTTTTCTCACTGGAGGCTGACAATGTATTAATGCTGAACTAAGCACTGTCAGATGAAGAAAATATTAATTTTATAAGATTTACTGATGAACTTATGTGTAGCAAGTAGTGTTGCCCTGCAGCTCTACAGTATGGCATTACCATTGCTTGCAAGTGGCCGTAAGTGTTGCACTGAGTTTGAAAGATCTCAGGTCTGAGGATCATCATGGTTGAATGGTGAAGATGGGAAAGTGGTTGGTACTAGACACTCCTAGGTTATAAACTGCTTAGTCATGGTCAGTCAAGCAAATGTAGACCTGGGTGTGGAAAACAGAACAAATACCATCCAGCATAGAAAAAAAGATACCATATGCAATAAGTTTGGCCAAAACATGAGGCAGCAGAGAAGTGAAGAAAGAATGAGGTATGAAATCATGATGACAATCATGTATGGAGGATGCCAAGTGAGGTAAAACCATCAACACAAACATGGTTTTCCTCTGGGTGAAGGACTCCAGATGCTCATAGCTTGCCATAACACTTCCGACTGCTAGAGCAGGGAACGGGGGAACATAACTCCAGGGGAAGGCTAGAATCTAAGATATGTGTGTATATCATTCCTGATTCTATTATTCTTTCTTTTTCCACAACGAATAGATGGGGATGAAAAACTATTAGACTTTTTCAATTTTGATTATATGAGCAGTAAACTCTTGTCTTTATATTTATAAGATGTGCTTGCTCTGAGCCCACAAATAAGGCATGAATTTCAGTATAGGCATCAACGTTAGAGATTTTTTTTCCTCGTTTCTTTCTCCTTCACATGTATTAAACTTGGTCATAAAAAAAGGTGTGTGGTATTATACTCCATTCATCCTTAGTTTTCAGCATGACTATTTAGTCTGTAATATTTCACTGTGATAGAAATGGATTAAATTTAACACCCGTTCCTCCAAAACCCAGCAATAGCTCCTAAATAATAAAAAACATAAGAGTCATTTAACACTTATCCAGCATTAGCACTGACACCCCTAGGCCCTGTCAGTCCCATTTGTGAGGTGCTACACAAATACAAGGGAACACTGCCACAGCTATGAGTTTACAGTTTCTACAAGAAAACATGCTTCCCATGAAATAATTCTGTTTTGCCAAACAAGTCAAGCTTATTTCTGGCTGCAAGTTATTACTGCAATAGTGTAGCTTCTGAGCCTAAAGGACAGTGTTAGTCTGTCCTTCCCCATGTTTCTTATTTCAGTTGCTGCAACGACTGCCCCCAACTGATCCAGACATGGAGCTATGACGTGGGTCACATCTTTGTTACTTGGATACTAATCTCTCTTTTTTTTTCTTTTTCTAAATATAGCTGCAGCTACAAATGACCAGCCATTATTGAAATGAATATTCAGCAATTTCAATTAAATTGATTGTAGTAAAGAAAACAACAATACTTTGGTTTTCAGTCGGTATGTGTGTGGTAACAGAGATGGAATATGGATTGCATACCACTTCTAAAGATCATACTATATTTCCAACCCCTAAAGTGTATGTACTTGCCTTTAAAGAAGCAAGTAAACCTAAAAACGTCATTGTATGCAGGATTAGAACCTATGATTCTACAAAAGAGCAATTCTCTAAACTGTCTGCTGTGATCCCTAAAATTATAGAAGGTTTGAAAGAGTCTATTGATACTATGGCAGAACAATGGATGTCCTGTACTTAACTTCTTAATTGATTTTAATGATTCTGATGGATACCAGCCAAGGAGTTCGGACAAGCAGTAAGGTCAAACCAAAGTATTCCTTTTGTACATTTCCGCAATCAAATCTTCTTATGTTATAAATTAATTTGAAAAGGAAAGTAATCAATTATAGCACTTCATAATTAGACACCCACATGCAGAAAACCTAATGAGACATATCTGAGGTTTTCCATGCTCCGTGGAGGCTTGTAGTAGAAGAAACTGAAGGATCTGTTTTGTGTCATACTGCACACATAATTTTCCTCAATATTGAAAGATCATACATTCAGATCCATTATAAGGAGGACAGTGTATAAATAAACATTTCATCTACAACACGATTTTAGGAAAAAAAACAAAATTGTATTTTATACTTCAAGGCAATTTTAGCATTTTAGAGTAGGGAATACTAAAGGGCAACATTTTACCTGATAATCAATTCATCTGTCAATACATCTCTCTCTGTCTAGATACAATTAGACGAAGAAAAATGTGACAGAATTCAAATTATCATACCTCTTGTCAACTGTGGGATAACTGTTTCACTTTTCAAGGCAGGTTGCTTTTCTTTCCTTTGATCTTTTCCTTTCCTATTCCAAATCCTGCTCTTTTCCTGTTTTCCCTCCTCTGTTCTCAACCCTGTTGTGAACCTCAGGGGAGACTGTATCTGAAGGATTCAGTGCATCCCTCCATGCCACACACTGGGGACAACAAACCATCCTGCATTAGTACGGCAGCTGGGTAATCTGCAGAGTACCATAGAGATCTCAGCAACCAGCTGCTTGTAATGAAGATCTCTGTTCATGTGTCAAGACACTCTTGGCTTAAATACAGTATCGTATTAACAAACTGTGTTTCAGCTGGGATTTAGAGACATTTCTGCTTAGTTTTGTTCCCTTCATCCCACTCTTCTGTCCCGTGCCCCATTCACTCCTTATAGTTCTTTTATCAATTAATAAAACATTTACAGTGAATGCAAATACTGAACTTGACAGGAATTTTTATGCCAGTAGAACACATTACTCTCCCTCATAAATGATCCTGATTCAGACACATTTTAACAGACTCAGAGAGACAGAGAGCATAGCAGTTATTTATTAAGGGGTAATGTCTGCAACAGATGGCCAAGATCACCACAGTACCCAGCTAGGCACTAATATGTTCCTCAGGCTGGATGAAACACTTCTGTAGGCAGCTTTCAGTTGGAGATTGGTGAGCCTTTGCTGCAACCTAGAGAAGGCTGAGCCTTGGTCTTGCTGACTTACCCTCTATATGTTCCCCCTAATAATTTTTTCCCTTTCCTTTTTATTTCTTTACATCTTCATATCAGCGGTTTTAAATCCTGGAGCTGCCAGCTGTTACAGCTCCAGCACTTGTGGGAATGTCTTACCTGCCATTTGGTGACTTTGGCCACAGCAGCTTCTCAAACCTTACCTTCCTCTGCAGTCAGGCTGAGGCCAGGTCATGCATCGGAGTTGCAGAGGCACCAGGCTTTGAGCCAGAATGGCTGCACCCTTGAATTCAACACACACACATTGACTTGTCCACTTTCTTATTTAACCTGCTTCCAAAGATTTAGAAGGCAAATTAAGTTTTAGGTCTGACCCTTTCTTACAGGAAATTCAGGTAGGTTTTGCATATTTGCAGCTCCTAGAAGTAGCCTCAGGAGGAGGCACAGGTGATCAGAGAGGTGTGTATATGTCTTGCCAGTCCACACTGGATCTTTGTGGCAGGCAGGATCCCTTCAAGAGCCACAGGTAGATCATCTTCTATTGTCATTGGAACTGTACTGCTGCCTTTTGGGAACAGGAAGAACATAGTAGCATATTCTGTTACACAAGAACCTGTACATTATTTCAGTGAGTTCCTGTTGCTGGTGATCCCATCCAAGACCTGTAAAATCCTGTGAGAAGAAATCTTGTCATAAGTACTTTTATTTATGTGGCAAGACACAGAAAGAAAAAAAAAAAAAAGATAAATTAAGCACCAGATCTCTAGTTGACGTAACTCCAGAGGTTTGCTGGTGCCACGACAATCTATATCAGCTCAAAGCTCTAAATCAAATAAACTGAGTGTTTAAAAAGTGGTTTCTTAAAGTTAAATGAAATGAATTGGCAGCATGACCTTGCTAAGAAGAACAAAACCAGCTTGTTTTCTAGAAGGAAGCACTGGTACTTCAGCAACAAATCTTGACCTTTTTCTGTATTTCTTTTTTTTGGTTTAACAATTTCAGAGCTATTCTTATTTTCGCTTGCAACTGCTCATAGAAAGCTTTGAGCCAGTAGAAAACTTAACAAACTTTCATATTCTAATAGTCCTCCAACCTTCTGCTTAAAATGAATCACCACGGTCTTGTAAGTTGACAATTGCTTGCAAATGAGGTGCTGAGTTCAGCAGGTTAGAAAACTCACTTATAACGAATAAACATAGACCAGAAAGTATAAAATAGGGTTTTTTTGTGAACTAGGAAACATACATAAGGGTTATGGAAAACCCAACAAGTCATGAGACTCTGACAATTATATTAGATGTGGTAGATAGAGATATATTTTATGTTGAATAAAATTTTAAGATTCTAAAATATATGTGTGAAAAGTCCACGTGGCCAAGCTATGGCAATTAGCTAACATAAAGCTTCATAGTCCAAATTAAAAATAAAGTCAGGACTCTTTGTACCTTAAAACAGATTTTAGGAGTCCCAATTAATTTGATTGTGAAAAACTTGTAAGTCACACAATAGGATATAGAGGGAGTTCATCTACACCTGTAAAATTTAGATTTTATGTCAAGCAAAAATTGATGAGCCATGAAGGCCACCTTGGTGATCAGTGAGGGCCTTTTATTCATAGACATTTTTTCTTGCATTACTTTTAATTGAAGTCATACTTTAACATCTGTGTTTTCTCTGAGAAAACACATTTATTTTTTATATCTTCCCCCACAGTCAGATGTGGAATTTCCTTTGTGAAGCCCTGACTATGCAAAGAGCCATGCTGCTGGCACAGGCCCTGCCCACCCAGACTGACCTACACTCCACACTGCAGCACAGAAAATCCTGATCAGCCAGATAAAAATTGCATCTGGCCCAAGATGATGGAAACTTTTGGGTATTTTACTTTTTCTAAGCATGTGAAAGCAAAGCTTAATCTTTAAGTTTTGAAATGAATACATATTTATGCAGACTATGGCACAAGATGTAAGTCTCTCTTCAAAGTGTAATGTTTGTACACTTTGCACAGTAAAAAATTAAGCATAATCTCTCATTACAGAAGAAAGGAATAACAACTTTCTACCTATTATCATTCTGGAAAATAAACAAAGAATATTACCTGAAGTTGTTCAAACAATATTTCATTTGAGATGATGCTACAATACACAAAAATCAACACAAATATATAAAGTCCCCGTGAAATTAAAATGCACTTGGGCACTGAGTATCGTAGTGGGAAATACCTGAGAACCACAGGTGCTACATGCCCTACATGATTAGGTACTACCTGCTGTTCTCTGGAAGTACTGTAACCACGGTTGGGCATGATAATAAAGATTAGCTCTTTAATCTTGTAATAAGGTAAGAGACTTTCTTAACAACATGGAGAGCACATCAGAGTGATCTGAGAATGATAAAAAAATTTATAGTGAGGCAAAACATTCAGGTGTGGTGAGCTTTCCAAACTTTTGGGAGGTAAGTTTCTTCCTAACTATTTCTCTCATTCTTGTAAATATTTTTATTTTACTTTATAATGAGTACTTGCACAGGGAATTCTGTATCCTTAAAAATTTTCCATGATTCTTATGGAGATAAATGAAGAGTTGTAAGCAATCAAGCAAATAATTTGGATAGGTAAAGAAAGGTGCTCTGCTGTAACAAAAATGTCAGTGCTGGAGAATAAAAACAAGGAAAAGTTAAAAACCAGATAGAAAGTATGAAGTGGGAACAAGATTTGATAAATATATCTCTCGTTTCAATTCACATTTCAGATACAGAATTAACTGGTAAATTATTGAAGACATTAAAAGAGTAATTGAGGTTGGAAGGGACCTATGAAGCTCTTCTGATCCAAACTCTTGCCCAAGGTGGGGTCAAAGTAATGACTAGTTTTAGCTAGTCATATCCTTTTCCAGTTGAGTTTACAGTCTCTCCAAAGTTGGAGGTTCCAGAAAAATCTCTGGGTAAATGATTTGACCAACACAAAATTTTATTTTTTATGTCTAATTGAAATGATGTTTGCTGAAGTAGGACCCTGCTACTGATGCCTTGGGATTTTTTCATATATTTCTTGGATTTTAGCTTGACTATATGGTTTCTGTCATAGGCCTTCTTTTTAGGCCTTTCCCATGATTTGTGAAGCTGTGTTTAACATTCCTTTTGAGACAAACAGGTTATAACAAGGATGTTTAGAAGGCAAGACAAAATGGAGGTCCAGAGAGCCTGGAAACACTCCAGGGGGGCAATTCGACAGGGGTGATAGGGGTGACATGGAACTCTGGTTGGATGATAAGGTCTGCAAGCGTGCATCTTTGAATCTGGAATCTTCAATAATGAACCTGCACTTTTACCTCTCTTGTTTGGAAGTTTTCTTCCCCTGTTTTAGGTATCACTACCTCTCAGACTTTCAGGGTTCACCTTCAATCAGTGTGTCTGCCCCTTTGCTATTACTACTCATCAAGTAGTAGAAGACATTAAAAAGACACCACCCTCTCTGTTGTGGGGTGAAAATGAAAGTTCCTGGAGCTAAAACCTGTTTTTTGCTTCCCTGTATTTTTTCCCTCTCTCCTGGGGGATGGGGAGGGGGCTTTTTGGGGGCTGTTTGAGTATTTTTAAGGGCTTTTGGGAGGGGAGGAGGGAATGGGGGTGTTTTAGACCTTGCCTTCTGCATGTCTATGTAAATGAGTTGCCCTGGCAACGGCAGTGCGGCCTGGCTGACACGTAAGGCAGCACAGTGCTGTGTCTGCGCTCTATCCCCGGTTCTTGGTGGCGGCGAGTGCTGCCATGTAGGACAGGACCGGCTCAACCTGCAGCCACCAGCGCTGGGCTGGGGAGCCCCCCTGTGCTGCAGGGTCGCCCGCAGCTGCGGTGGGCAGTGGCAGTGGTGTGGGTGTGGGCCCCCCGCGGACTGGCGGAGATGGCCACCACATCCCAGGTGGCTCGCCCAGAGGGTGCGGCCCCACAGCAACGGCATAGAAGACACTCCACTTGCCGTGGGTGCCCCCCCCACCAGTGGTGACAGTGCAGAGAGCGCGGTGTCATGGCTGCGGCAGGGGATCACCGCCGAATGCCGACAGATCTCGGCTGGACTGCTCTCAGCACTGCGTGCGTGCACAGTGGGTTTCCCATGCGCATGGAGTGCAGCGCCGAACAGAGCTCTTAGTGGCCCTCGCAGCTGGGGAGCTAGCATGGCTCAGGGGCAGCCCAGTATCTATGCCAGGTCCCCTGGGACGCCACATGGTGCCCGCCTCCCTCGGGCCTTGTCCACATGGTGGAGGCCTGCCATATTACCTCGTGGCGAAATCCCGCAGGGGGTGGTTCCCAGGTACTGGTTACCCAATCTGGAGGTGGACTGTGCCCAGGAGGGAGTCTGAGATCATGCAGGATTGGTCCCCTATAAAACGGCGATCCCGGGGGCCATCTTCTCTTTCGGGATTCCTTGGCCGTTGGGATAACATCTCTCCTCAGCTCGGCATGGTGTTTTCTCAGCGGCACGGGCGGCATGGCGTTTCAGCGGCAGCGGCAAGGGCTGAAGACCACATACTTCTATCAGCTGTGGTATCTCTTCCCTGGGAAAGGGGGGTGGTCTGCCTGGGTCCTTAATTTTCCATTGTTTTTCAAGAAGCCCCAGCAAGGACTCAGAGCCATCCTAGCTTCCTTCCTCACCCGAGCCGCTGGCCTAGGAAGAGCTTAATTTGTCTCTCTTTGCGTTTATATTGTTGGTTTGTGTGTGTGTTTAGAATAAAACCTGTGGTTTGTTGTGTGTGTGTCTCTTTTTTTGTTGGCTTTCTATTGGGTTTTCTCGTCACTGTTATGCCACCTAGGGTCGAAAACCAGGACACTCTCCCATCCCTTTTCCCCATTTACCAAAATACACTCTCTCAGGATTGGGAAACTCCACAGACAGTGTGTGCAGACTGCTTATCAGACTCCTAATTGGGTGAGGAAAAACAGACAAATTTAATATATTTTTTCCCCACCTTTCAATGCTGTTTTGTTCTTCTCTGCTATCCACATGACTTCTTAAGCACACTTTCAAAGAAAAAAAAAAACAACTTCAGAAAGAGGATGAAGAAAGTACACTCTAACAAAGAAAAAGGGGACAGTAATAGACGATGGCAGAGCTTCTATAGAGATTTGCTGGAAGTTAACACCAATTCTAAGCCAAATAACCTGGCTTTCCCAGAGTAGAGTTCACATATCATAGCTTTTGAATTGTTATTTAAGACATTTCTCATCTTTAACCAAGTCTCTCCAGGCAGAAAGAAGCAAATACTATTTTGAGGAAAAGTTTTGCAAGCAGCAATTTAATTCTTACCAGACTGGTTTTAAAAACTGTTTCTCCAAAGGGCCAGAAGCAAGGCTAGGGGACAAAATAAGCAGCCTAATTACCAAGCTGAATACAGTTCTTGTCTGGCATTTGAAATGAGTGTACACTGCTTGCTAGATGAAAGATTCACTTCAAGGCCTCTTTTGCTTCTTAATGTGAAATGCATGGAGTGTCCTGTGAAAAACTGATGGATCCAGAACTCTCTCCCAGACAGCAATCATGTTGTCACAGACCAGCACTTTTTCACCATTTGGAGTAAAGGACCCTTAAAGTGTACTGTTTAAAGGATATCTGCCTATGACTATGAAAGGAATGGAAAAACCATGAAATGATTGAACCTGGAAATGTGAATCTTATAAAGTGAAATCTATCCTGAAGTAGCACTGTTGTACAAACTCCTAGAGAAGACAGGTGTGATCAGATATTAAATTATGGGGTGGAGATTAAATTATGGGTTGGAAAATGTAGGGTTGTACAGAAATTAACTGTTCTGCATCTGACTAAAGGGGGTTGAATAAATCTTGTCAGGAATGTAATAAGTCCTTTATAGTAGAAACAGTCTCAAAACAGATCAACATGGTTCAAGGGCAGTTTTGAAGCCTGAAAACTACACACTGCTTTATTTTGATAAAGTAACGATACAGTGCTAGGGCTAAGACTTCATCCATTTGTCTCAAGTTCACAGAGTACCAGGTACTCCTGGCAAAGACATCACATGTGAGTTCCTTCAGTGCAAGTCCCAAGTTTGAACTTTCACTCCAAGCACGGCACTGCAAAGTCTTTTGTTCTGTCACTATGCTCACCACTCAACACTGAAACAGGATGAAAATTCACATCCTAAACAGTCTAAGTACAGCCTCAGATCTACAGTTTTGGAGACATTTAATGGCCTTGATCTTTTAAGGGCTATTTATGCTGAAACTTGGTACTTACACAACCATGTGCATATAGATGTCCAGTGAAATCAAAAGGCAAATATCAATGACATCTAAAATCTAAGACAGGGCACAAAATCTATCTGTTGTGAACAAGAGTGAATTTCAACTAATAATGGTCACTTTTAAAGAACTGAATGGAGTAGACTGAATTTAGGCAGAGGAGGGATATACAGAAGTATTGGAGCTACTGCAGTTCCGTATGTACGTACACACCTTGGGGAAGTCATATGGCATTTGGCAACATTAACTGACTTATGCTGTAAATTATTCCCAGCATTAAAGCCCTTAGGTTTTTCTAGTGCTCATTAACTGGGTTTATTTTCCTTATTCTGGTAAGCCCCACAATGTGGTTATCATCTTAGCTGCAACATGTAGGGGAGTTTCAATGCCAGACATGAATACAACTGCAGCTTCTACTCTGTTTCATGGCCAGTGACATGTTAAGGACACATCACAGATCACTTCATGGCACAGCAAGAGAAATGCAGATTTAGGTGATACAATCAGGCTATAGTTGGCTCTTCTGTTCCATCTGGTGTGAAACACTCACTAATAGTAGTGAATATTTCAACGTTTTTCTCTTCCCTTACAAATATACTCCATACGATGTCTTCTCATTTTCTTTCCTGTGTTGTAGCCCTGCCTTGAAGCTCAGGCTCAGCTGATGTGTGTATTCTATTTCTAGTAACTGCCTGTGAGGAAAAAAGCTATGAAACAATGTAGATACACGGGAATATTACTCCAAAGGTTGCTGTTTATAGAAACAGAATTTTCAATCAATTGCAACACTAAAATTGTAACAAAAAAAAAAAATTTCTTTTTAAAAAAGCAGTAGTAATTTTTTGCCCAATTCTGCTCATTTGAAGAAACTCAACTTTAATCTTTCTAAGCTCACAAGTTTTGGAATATTTAATTAACATACATAATACATATGTTCATGTGCAGAAACAGACAAGTTTTATATTTTCAAGGTGTGCTTCGAATCTTTCCAACAGCCAAGCCATTATTCTTCCTTATCAAATTTCTGCTGAAATATGAAGTACACCTTCTGTTTGGAGCAAAGCTATGTATCCAGTGAGTGTGAATCCAGTGAATGGTAGACTCAAAACAATTTCTTTTTTTGTGCTTTTTTTGGTTTTGGTCCAAGCATCACTTAAACTTCAAGAAGAGGTCCTGAGACCTGCAACCTCCACCATTGCATGCTCCTCTAAATGCTATTTCCCTGGTGCTGCCTAGACAGCTTTGTTTCAGCTGTACCAATGCACACAGCTACTCTAATGACTGAAACAAAAATTCCAACAATTATGAACTAATATTTTGAAGTAAACTAATATTATTAATACATAATATGTACAGTCCACTAGGACTTACTGAGAGTGTAGAAAAAAGTAAGAAATGCTTCTCATGAATATATAAGAGAAAAATATTACAAAATATAACATAGCTTTAATACAAGATGGTGTTAGATGAATTAAATTACTGAAAAAAAATGAATGAGGTATTAAATTAAAGTGGAAGAAATACCTTGCTAAGAGGCAAAAAAGTACCTAAAATAGAACATGTTCAGGTTACCTGATCCTTCTAGGCCATTAGGAAGGTTAGCTAATCTCTCACTTACTATACCACTTAGCAACATTTTTAAAAGTTTTGAAGAAAATCAATAATGATGTTAGAAAAGTAACTGTAGCACCAAAATTCAAAACCAGCAGTTGATTACCCAATAAAATTTATGTAGTTCAAAAGAAAAGGAGCAAGTGTTCATAGATATATTGTGCATCCAAGCTTGTATTGTATTAAAAAAGCCCAAGCCAGCAAGTCGTTAATATCTTTTTAGAAAATATTTGTTGTGGGGTAAAAGCGAAAGTGAAA
>VYZS01085081.1:1106-19691 GCA_013400695.1 Neodrepanis coruscans | reverse complement strand
ATCCAGCCAGCAGTCCTGAACAAGAGAAGAGAAAAATCTCCGCTCATTTTCAAAAAAAACGCGTGGTCCCACCCTGCACTGTCCTGTCTCCCCAGTCCCAAGAGTTCCAATTTTTTCCACTGGTTATGTTTTCAACGTCTGCTTCCATTCTCGCCACATGGATTTCTCAGGGTGAAGGGGTCCCCCTCCCCCCACTCTTCTCGCTTCTGGTATCTAATACAGCATGCAAAGGACTGGCAGGAGAGCACACACACATACACTTTCAGCTGCCCAACCAAAACGTCTCTGAGCTCCACCACAGCACAGCTCTGAGGAGCAAAAAGGGAAGGAACAGAGAGCAGATGAAAACAAAAGATTCAACACGCCCCCTCCCAATTCAAGGTTTCAAAACCATTACAGAAAGGCAGATAGCAGTAGCATGCACGTTTAGAGTTGAGGTAATACATATAAGTTTTCTTGAACAATAAATTGCATTTGCATAATAGTTGGCAAGATCTGTGAAAACAGAGATCATCTCAAAATTCTACAATGTCTTTGGAACTTGGCTTGAACACATACCTTAAGATGGAAAGAACAAACTATTGTTCAACAGAGTTTCCTATGGAAGAGAGCTTAGATGATAAGCCTCAGTTAACTGCCTGACTTCAGGTCTGTTTATGGTAGTAGATATGATAAATACTGGCCTAAATCAAAAGTCTAAAGAAAGTATAAAATAGGAGTGGTTACAGGAGTGGTTCATATTGTGGTATTTTGAAAATATCTATTTTCTGAATACATATTTCCTGTGTGATAAATTACTCTGCCTACATACATGGAAGTCTTTACTTCATAGAGCAACACAAAGTTTACCTGATATTTGGGACAACAAAGTGCTTCCATGGATGGAAAAGGCATTTTATAGCAATGTTGCAAATTCAGTCCACAACTAATGTGATGTGTAAATAGCTGCAGTAGAAAGAAGCAAAAAGACAATGATAAGTGACTGCTTTTGAGGTCCCTATCATTCTGCCAATAAGTTTAACTTCTTAAAAGGCATGAAGATTAATATTAAGTAAGAAAGAAAAACAGGCCCTGGACTAATTATTTTGTTCTCTGTACAAGCATATGAGCAAATACAAAAAGAATATAAGGAGACATTTATGAAACAGTTCATAGCATTTCAAAAACTTTGGTTATTCTCTTAAAATTGGTTCCATTTGTAAAGCCGTTGCTTGGTGAGTTTTTAAAAGGGGGCTTAGGTACTTCAGTACTCTGTGGGAGCACAAGGGAGAACCCAATAAAGTTCTCAGGAGGTTGCATAATAGAGTTTTTACTTATAAAATTTAGAGCATTAAGAATAAGGTAGTTGGCAAATTTTAAAGCAAACGTTCAATCAAAATAAAGCACTTCACAAAACATTGACTTAGCAAACTCTAATGCACACAGCTTTAAATTACTGTCCCACCTATGCAGAACTTGCCTTGCCCCCTGCCCCTCACACACACCCTTTAGTTCTTTTGAGCCAGTAATAATTTTCTCCAGTCTCTCACAACATTGGATTAAAAAGATGTAATTAAACATCTGCAATTTGGGTGTTACAAGCAGAACCACATGAAGATCAACTCTTTGTTAAGGTAAACAGGTACTATTGTTTACTTGTTAATTCAGAGTTTTAAGATCTATTAGCTAGTAGACAATATCATTAAAAAATCCTAAGCTTATTTGAAAAAAAAGGAGGGGAAAAAACCCAAAACAAAACACAAAACCCACAAGGAAAAAAACCTCCACAACTACAGAAGACAAGTTGCCTACCTATCTTTCAAAGTCTGGCGATACATACAAGTTTGTGATGTATTTATTGCATGATGAATATTCCTTTTCAACTTTTTTAAAATAGTTATGAAGGACTAGTAGCTCAGTCTCTATTAATATTAAAGTAATATCAAAGTCCATATCGAGTGGAGAAACTCTAAAATTCATACCAAGTGACTAGGAGAATTTACATTCAGCAAGTGCAAGAAAAAGATAAAAAACTTTTTTAGAAGTGTTATGTCTGACACAGGTCTATCTGACAGGTCTAGGCATATAGCATGTAAAATCTAAAAGCTGCTGGAGTATTGCTGAATGCTATTATCCAAGCTGTTATAACTGTATTGCAGTTTAAAGTTATTTCTTGACAAGAAAAATCTGTCTGGCTAGTAAATCAAAATTTTCCTCTTCTTTTAGTGACCAAGGAACTGATGCAGTTTAGGTCACAGATAGTGTTTTTCACCTTTTGATCACTATGTATATTTTCAACACAAGTATTTGCTTTCTTTATCCCTAGGAGTGAAAAGTACCACTATCCACATACCACTGTTAATTTTAGAAGACAAAAAGCTTCTGAGAAGGAAAGGTTTAGAAGTGCAGCTTAATTTTTAATGATCTCATAATTTGTTAGTGCATTTTACTGTGGAATATGTTATTATGTGAATATATTCCCTTGGGAAGATTTAAAAGAAGAAGAAATATCATCAAAAATAAAAAGTATATTGAGATGAAATTAAAAAAAATAAGAATATATAAGTATTTATTGGTTTAAGAATCTAAGTTAGAGCTTCTAAGTCAGTTCAATGTTTCATTTATAGTGACCCCATATTTCTATTATTTCCTCTATAACCCATAAGACTGTTCATCTTGTCTCCTGTCCTCCCTGCAAGGAGTCTTTCCTTAGCATAGATGTCTGCCAGGAGTGTCAGCAGCTGCTGCTCTGCTCAGCATGCTCCCCTGGACATATGTCTTGATCGGCCTTTCAAGTGTCCCTTCAATCAGGGCAACAGAGAACTAGCTTCAATCTCTGTAAGTTGCCTGATCTCTTGAATGTGTTTTTTCAAATATTTGAAATTCAGGACTTAGTATCAAGAAGTGTCTATCACTGTGGCACTGATTTCAGAAAAGTGTCTCCAAAATGCCTGACTTAAAGGGATTTGCCACTCTTTCCTTTTTATTTTTCTTTTCCAAAACAATTCTCACTGGTGAAGCTGAAAAAATTCATTTTCATTCTTATTGCAAAGAGTAACTGGTTGAGAACATATTATTTAAACAAAATTATGTTTGAGGCAAACTTTGTAAACAGTATCCTTGAGAAAATATATGAAGTAACCTTGAGAAAATTAGAATCTGTTACCTATGCATGAAACTAGTGGGATTCTGTAACAATCTGTGAAAGCAAATGTTTATTTTTTACAAAAGTGATCTCAATATCAGGGGAATTCAACGAGTTTATGAAAAGATTCTTCGTTAGTAGCTGACTGAACTCAGTGACTTGAAGAGCAGTTTCTGAATCTGTACTCCTTTAAGAGAGAAAAAGCTTGCTAGACAAAATACTACTTTAAACAAATCTAGAACAAATTTCATTAACTAAAGATTTCATTCAATACAAGGAATTCATTAAAACTGTTTTTATTAGAAGTAATTTCAAAAAGGCAACAAATCTTATGAAGCAAGAAGATGAAGATCACTAATGACGTATCAGCCACAGCTTAATCCCAATTCAAAATTATAAAGGGATGAAATAAGAAGAGAAATCCTAAGTATTAATTTTACCAGGCTAAAAGATATACACTGTTCAAAACACTACTGGTTCTGATTTTTTGTCATGCATCAGCTTATGCACATTCATTTTTAACTAGCCTTGTAAATTTTAGTCTTTACTAGTATTCTGTAAATTTTCAAGAAAAATGCAAGTGTTCTTCTGAACATATAGAAAATTTCTTCTTTGAATGTTTGTTGATCACAATTCAAATAGTCAAGACCTGGACTATAAGTTGTTTAAATCCAAAGAGTGAATAACCTGTGACAGAAGAGGGAAATTTTTGATTATTCCAGAAGACAAAAGTATGGACTCTGTCAAGAATTCTTTTTCTTAGTTTTACCACCCGCATGAACTCTTGACCAAATGCTCCAGAATTTTATCATCAAATCCTTAATAATTACAGACTGGGTCCCCAGAAACATTTCATCACCAAACTCATCTATGCAGACACATCATTTCATTCTTGTCTTGGTGGAATTATAAGCAAGTCATTTATTTCCAGATTTTCAAAGGAGTTTTGACACTTAGTTTCCATTGAAATCAATTTATAAATCCTTAAGCACATACTCAGATGTAAAAAAGATCCTAAAGATAAATAAAGGCATTAGAAAAATTAAAAAAAAAATTAAAGTGCGATTAATTTTACAGGGTTCTAGGGAATGGTAAAGAAAATTATATATGCAAAAGTATGATAAATAAGGTTTTTTTCAGGCTCAAAACATTATTAAAACAAAATGTATGTTACGGAGGTTCTGTTCTTTGGTCTTTTCGGAATGACATGTTCATTGAGCTTAAAAACTAATCTCTCAATAAATCTAAAGGTTCTTTATACCTTTCCATCCTGTGGAATCAAGTGGTCTCTAAACAACTGTTTGAAAAGAAAATGAATGGGCTTAAATTGACATGAATATATATACCTAAAGAATGCTTCATTTATGTGACTCAAATAAGACTCCAATTAGGAAAAGTGCTGATCTATAAATAAAGTTCCCTGTTAAAAAAACCTCCTACAAAAATCATTTGTTGCCAAAAGCTGTGATAGCATTTCTGGAAAATTCAAAAGGTTGTTGTTTTAAACTCAAGAGCATGGTCACAACAAAGTGAAAAAAGGAACACCTAAAAAAAAAAATCAACAAAAAGATAAAATCTAGCTCTCTTAGCTTTCATGAAAGCTGGCAAATTTGTGGAGGACTTTCTTTGATTCCATTCAACAGGCATTATCTCACCCAATCATTGCTCAGAAATCCATTCAAGGAGCAAGCAAAGCAAACAGACTATGAAAAAGCCTATAAGGTATGTGGAAGAGCTTGCTTTTTGAGAGAGTATAGTAAGAACAGTGTACCTAGTAATTTTGTTTACAAAATCATCATACTGGAAGTACACAGCAAGTGCAACATCAGAATCATAGGGAGGGTATTTGATTCATATGGCAGACTTGGAAGCATAGGGCAAAGAGACTACAAAAATGGGCAAGGTCGCATCTTGCTCAGATGTGGTCTTGGAACTTCTTTCTGGGCCTTAATTTAACAAAAAAAACACCAAAAATTTTAGAAAAGAATGACAACTTTCACATCATAAATTGTTTTGTTTAATGGCTGACCCTTTTCAGATAGGTAATATTTAGTAGCTAACTCATGAGAGGCGAACTCATACAGCATAAAACTATAGAAATTAACTTTATATACTCCCAGTCACGAAGATGCAAAACAACAACAAAAAAACCCAAAACAAAACCAAAAAAAAAAAAAAAGGCATTATGGCAAAGCCTAGAGACATATACACACACACACAGACACACTTGCTTTACTTCCAAACTTCCTCAATGAGAAATTAGGTAGAAGAACTAGGTTTTATACGGAGCACAGTGCAGAAAGCATTCTGAACTTAAAATGCCTTGGACAAAAGCTATCAGAAAGAAAATAAATCTAATACACAGTTTTTGGCTGCCAGTAATAAATACTTTTCTGTGACAATATAGATATTCCTGAGCTGTCAATCCACTAGAAAAATACCACCTCAGTCGCTGTCAAACTCTGTTATTTCAACTGATAAGTGACTTCAGTTAGTTGAAGTTTTGGTCAAGTTAATTTCCCCTAGAGGAAAGTGCATGAGGCTTCTTTTGTTAGTCACAATCAAGTTACTCCATGATACAAAAAAGTACATTATTTACAAACAGACAAAAAAATAGGTTTGCATACTGAGAGGAGGGGAAGTTTCTCTTTATCTCTTTTTTGCATCTTCTGCAATATCTCTGAGTATGCATAATCTTTTGTTGGTCAAAATGCAATCTACTAATATACCAGCCATCTAATGAAACATTTAAATATATTACTTACAGATGTTTACAGCAGGGTTTTCTTTCCACTGTGACTCATTCTAATACAGGGGTTTTATTTTCTATATACTCTAGAAATTCACAAAACCATGTCTCATTTAAGTATAGGTTATAAATATGAAGTGTCCTAGTTTCTTTATCATGAATGGAGAGGAAGAGGACTCCATGGAGTACAACTTTTCTGTGGGGGACTTCAATAAAGGTTAAGGATTAACTACACACAATATGCTTTGTAGTATCTTGCATGAGAAAATATACCCCAAAAAAATCAGCTGGTAATCGGATCACAGTTCCTCTTTGTAATTCAGTCTTCAACTACAGACAATCAAGTTAGATTTTACAGACTTCTCTTTTACCATGCTATTTCTCCCTTATTTTGCATTTCTCAAGCCTTGGAAAGCCTCATATGTTTTACGAGATTTACTGTTCAAATTTAAATGGAAACTGTTTCTAAATGTATTAATTTGAGTACACACTATTTTTAGGGTACTTTAGTTGACCTTAAGAATCTTTTAGCCTGCTTTAAGTATATACAGCAGGTTGCCATAAATCATACAGCAACAGAAAAATCTAGCATTTTCTGTAAATTAGAACTGTTATTTTCTTCATCCTTCTTACTAGAAGGAAATTTTAGAATTGATTTCATGATAATTGAGTTTAAAAAGCAGAATGGAATTTAAAGGAATTTAAAATGCTGCACTTACTGGAATACTTTGTTCATCACAAGGTCTAGGGGTTTAGAATTGGCTAACAGACAGTGATGATGATAAATCAGTGTAGCAGAGTTAATTTCTTGGAGTTGCATTGGATTTAGTCTTCCAGCCCTCAGAATAATGGAATTGCATGGCCAAATTCCTCTGCTATGGGACCTTCACTATTTTTTTGGTGGGGGGGAGAGTTTCTAATGGTACTGAAAAAAATTATAAATAAACCTATGTAAGTCGCAGCAGCTTAATTCATCATCTGCCTTTCCCTTTGAAACTGCAATTAGGGTCACAGTTTACAGATGTTCCAGACACAGAATTCGTTGCCTTTACTGGAAGATCTAAAAGTATATGTCTCTATCTAGTGCACGACTTTTAGCATAAAAATCCCCACAAACTAGAATTCCCAAGGTAAAAGTAGTTCAAGTACTTCAAAAACCAAGAAATATTTTTTTTGCCACAAGTAATAAAATTTCCATTTTGATCTCATGTGCAGTTTGCATTAGTCAAAAAATGTCATCATGTACCTTGCCTCATTAACAGTAGAAACAAAATTAAAATTGAGCCATTGTAGTGGTCTGGGGGGATCGAAGAGGAATACAAAAGGAAAAATAACTCCTTTCCCCTCCCCAGTTTTAGTTAAGGGGTGGAGTCAGCCAAGCTGGGAAGGGGATGCCCTTTTTCCTCAGTTTCCCATCAGCCCCTGGGGTCAGGGGATACCTGGGAAAGGGAGTGGGACCTCTGGAGTGGACCGGAATTATAAAGGAGCTGCCTCTTTGCCTCAGTTTCCCATCAGCCCCTTGGGCCACACAGGGAGGTCTGGGAAGGGACTGGAATTATAAAGACCTGAGGAAAGCAGTGCTCACCCTTTTTTTTCAGCTCTGTGGCAAAAAACAGAGTACTCCTCCTCAGCACTGCCTGCTCAGAAGACCAGCGGATCCTGCTGTCCCCTACCTCTCCCCACGAATTCCTAAACTCGGCACTGTTTTCTAGCTGAGAAGACCCCTTAGAAGAACTTCTTCACAGACACTGCAGCCTCTGAAACACTGTAGCTTCTCCACCAGAGCTCCTGGTTTGTGTGCCTCCACCTCTAAGCCTCTTCTGTGTTTTTCTGGGGGCCCCCCTCCTCCGCCTTGGCCCCTGAGCAAGGCGCTGCTAGTCCTTTCCCACTGCGAGAGGGGGCTTTTATCCAGGAGCTCAGTGCCCTCCATTTTTCCCTTCTCAGCTTGCATGTGGTGTGTCCCCCTCCGGACCCCTCCTAGCTGGCACACAACACTCTCTGCTGGCTGTAACGGAGTAATTACACCCATCCATACTCACATTCCCCCATACATTCAATAAATTTGTTGCCTTTTCTATACGTCTCTCGTCCGTTGATAACACCTAATATTGTCCCAAACCGGGACACCCATAACATTTCATGATAATATTTCCTAAATTCCCTGTGCATAGAAATGTATATGCATGTCTGTGTGTCTTTCTGTGTTGACATTTTTCAGTCTAATTAATACAATGAATCCTAGTAGTCAGTTGCACTGTCAGAGCAGCTTGCTTTATGCTTTATCTATTTCTATTTATATTGGTTGAAGATTTTCATAACAGAACTCTAATCAACACAGAATAGATCATTCTTTCACTCTCTCCATTATTTGGCAATAATCAGTCAATTGATTCCACTGAAGGAAGAAGGATCTTTGTACATGTCTTTTTAGACATATTATCTTAGTAAAATGATCTTAAGAAACAACAATATAAGTAGGAAAACAACTACATAAGCATCACTGTAGATAAGGGTTCCACCAACACGTCTGTCATCATTAATATTAGCCTCTTTGATACACAAGATACTTTCCTAAAGCAATGAAGTTGTGTTTGCAGCCATTCATGTATCTGGCTAGTACTTGTCTTCTATTTTTTTTCTCAACAAGACTGCACTGACATAACCCATGCAGTATCTGAAAAGAATGCAAAAATTATAAAAAAACATAATTGCTGTTAATATAGATAATGAAAATTCCATTCAATTGAATAGGAAAAGGTAGCGAATTTTAACCTTCCCTTAGTATCAAATGAAAAAAAAATTTCTTTATATTATCAGCAAATAAACTGTGGTCTCAATAATTTTCAAAGAATCGCTGATGTCAGAAGGAACCTCTTAAGATCATCTAGTCTTAGTTCCGTTCTCAGAAGAGGGTCCATTACAGCTAGCTACTCAGGACCATGGCCAGTCAGTTTTAAACTATCTCTAAAGATGCTGACAGACTCTACCACCTCTCCCATCAACCTACTCCAGTTTTTGACCACCCTCAGAGTTAAAGTTATTTCTTAGATTAAAACTGAATTTTCCATATTTCAATCTGTGCCTAACACTGAGCATATCACCTAATGTGTGATCCCAGCAATCCTGAGTGGAGGAGAAGGATCGCCTTCCCTGGCCTGTTGGAACCATCTTCTTAATGCAGCCAAGGATGCTGTTGACCTTTGTTGCAAAGGTGTGCTTCTGGCTCATGGTAAACTCACCATTTTACAACACCCAGGTCCTTTTTTTAAAGCCACTTTCCAGGCTGTCAGCCACCACCCCACCTTATTGCATGGGATTGCTCCTCCCCAGGCACAGGATTTCAAGCCTTTCCCATTGTTGACCTTCATGAGGTTCCTGAGCCGTTTCTCCAGACTATCAAAGTCCCTCTGAATGGCAGCACAACTGACATCAGCCACTCCTCCTTGAGGTATGTTACTGGAGTCCAAATTGTGCCACTGTTCTCAACTCCTAGAGCCCAGCAGTTCAACCAATTTCCACTCAGCCTTATTTTCTACTCATCCAAGTCATGCTTCATCAGCCTGTTTATGACAGTTACAGTGTTGAAAGCTTTGCTGAAGACACAAAACAGCCACTGCTCTCCCAAGACAGTGACCTCATTGTATGAGACTGTTAGATTCATCAAGTCTTTGTAAATCTAAGCCAACTACTCCAAACTACTTCCTGGCTTTATGTTTGGAGATGGTTTCCAGGATGATTTGCTCCATCATCTCCTCATGGTTCCAGGTGAGACTACCCAGTATGTAGTTCCTCTGATCTCCAGAAAAGGTATCAAGTACCTTCACATTTTCCATGTCTTTTGTCTCCAGGAACTCATGTACCCTTTGTCAGCATATTCACAGTTTTCTAGTCTTTATCTAGCTCCTAGCTGCCTTTCTTATTCCTTCCTAGTTTCAACTCCAGTTAGACTTTGGCTTTCCTAACCTCATTCCCACTGTTTCAGGCACACATTTGTACTGGGTCATGTAACTCTACTTCCACTGCTTGTACAGTTTATTTTTGTCTCTGAAATTTCACAGGAAATCCTTGCTCAACCATGCAGGCTTCCTGACATGTTTGCTTGGTCTGAGATGGCAAAAAGGGTTAATTAACCACAATTTGGACAAGAGCTCATTAGAATGGAACAAGATTTATTAGGTTTTAAAAATATAAATATGGCATATATGTATGAAGAGTACCAGCCACACCTCTCCCAGACCCAAGACCATGCCCTCAACACATGACCCAAGAAACACAAAAAATACCCTGGACCCAGCCACGAAAAAGGGGCCCCCTCCCCCAAACACAAAACAATTATTGAAACCTGTGACTCTGTGAAAAGGATTTCTGCTGTGGAGCAAAGTGCAGAGGTACCACCACCACCTCTCTCCTGCCAGGGAGAGCAGCCAAGGTGCAAAGGAATCCAGGAACGCCAGGACGAAGAGATGCGGCAGGAGGTGATCCTCAGTCAAGGTGAGAAAGCGAAGGGTTTCCTATGCAGGGCACCTGGAGCACCCCTGGCACAGAGAAACACTTCTCTCGGGACCCTGTAGGAGCAGAAGAAGGACAAGACGCATAACCACAGTGTCGCGGCCCAACGTTCATGCAGGATTCCAGGAACGCAGAGGCACATCAGTATGATGCAAAGTCAAATCTTCTTTATTCTCTATATCCTATTCCTATGCGTGCTGTACCTCTACTTTCAGCTACATCTACAAGCTTCCAGTTCCACATACGTGTCCACAAACTACTTGACCAGTCTCACAGCAAATACACGCGTTGTTTACAGATGAAGTAACCTTTTGATTTGCTATAGCCATAAAGGTGGCCAATACTAAGACCTCATTGTTATAGTAACCTCTAGTGCTATTTTTACCAGCAAAACCTGTTTACTTTAAGTTTCAACGTTTTTTCTCATGTCCTTGTGCTTAGTCCCTTATCTACAGTTCAGCTTTGAGATGTGTCTGCTGGACACACTCTGTCTCAGGGGCCTTCTCTCACGGTATCCAACACCACAGGAACCTTTAAAGGCCCCTGAGTCCTGCCTCCCACTGTCCTGACTTCCCAATAGGAAGTGGCTCCAAGATGCCAATCCTATCAGCCTTCCACTGGTTTGTATCATCAACATCGCAGCCTCCATACCCGCACACGTGGCCAGGGCCGCCCCCCGCGGGTGGTGTGGTCCCCCCCACTGGGCACCATAGTCTAGGCCACTGGGAAACGGACGTGCCATGCGGGGCCACCTCCTCCCTGCCAGTGGGTGCCACAGGCACAAAACCGCTTGCGGCAGATCTGCTGCCCGACCCCCCCGCCTGTGCCAGGTCAGAGCCGCTGCCCACCATTGCTGTCAGCTCAGCTGCCTCTCCTAAACTCACTCCAAGAAAAGAGGAGAGAAGAAAAAAAAAATGAAAAGGATTCAACATGTTTTTCACATTACAGGTACTTCCTGGGCACTTAAACCACAACAGCTTGACTTTCACATAGGCAAGGATTTTCTGGAGCTCAGAGAAAGTAACCCTTGGAAAGCATTGGGTCTTCTGGACCATCTTTTCTCCAGAATCATAATCTCTATCTCCAAAGCAACAGGTCAAAGTCAGTTCTCCTAAGCCGATGGTTGTAATCCTGCTACTTGCTTTATTCCTTCCTCTTAGGATTCTGAATTCCATCATTTCATGGTCACTGCAGTCAAGGTTGCTCTGAGACTTCATATCCCTTTTTTCTACATAAAACATACAGAAGATTCATGTTCAACTATCAATTAGCAAATGTTGATAGGCTTTCTATGTTCTACTTTCTTCATCAGAAAACCAACTCATCATTTAAATGGCATTGCTCTTAAAGTGATTTGTGTGTTTTCTATAATAATATTAAGGAGACAAAATCAGAAAGACAATGAAGAGATTGTATCTCATTTTATGTTGAAACTGCATAGCCTCCAGGAGTGAAACTACAGGAGACAATACAGTCACTAGTTTTCTAATGTATAATTTTATTTCTTATAATTTCACCACCCTCCAATTTAGTAACTTATGATATTTGGCTAAGTATCTATTTCAGTTAAAAAAACCCTCTGTTTATATTTTTTCAAGAAAGTAAACTTCCTGATATTAATTTACAATATAATGCAGGTCTATTTTGCTAATCCTAGCATAAAGAATGTGTGACTTCTGCAGTAAGGAGGCAGATTCACACACAAGAAATCTGGTATTTAGTTACTCCAATCATTTCAAGACAATCTATAATGCAACATAATTAATCTCCCTCCTGTTTCCAATACCGTGTGCACTCAAGGAATAAATATAGTGTACTTGTGAGCTTCCTCTTAGTCACACTTTAAAAATCAATCACTCCAGTGAATATGTGGATCCAGCATGTAAATTTCTCTTTAGAAATACTTCACTGGAATATAAAATATATGAACTTATAATTAATATGCTTGATATTTGATAATTGATAATTAATATGCTTAATATGATTTTTTTCACCTAAAATGAATTTTTATTGCATAGACTTGAAGCATGGCATAAAAAGTATCTAAACATAAGAAATCAATAAAATATCATTACTAGTCACTTGCATACCCCTATGATATTTCATGAAAACCTGGCTACAAGAGGTACAAAAAACAAGTAGATGTCACAAGAAAATCATATGGAAGTCATAGTTCCAGAATTCCTTATTCTAATATAAACTTTAAAATTTAGATAACATATTTTTCTGACTTAATAAATCTGTAAATTACTTCATTCAATTAATATTCAGACTTGAAATTTCAAAAATTTACCTGTTCAGCAGAGATTGACTGACATACTAGATTTACATTATTGAACTGTTTAACGTCCCTAAAGTATACAAAAACAACTTCCAGATTAAACCTTTATTCTTGCTTCTCCTATATTCTGTAGTAGTACCTGTACCCAATTACCATACTTCATCTCAGCTGATTCCCAGACCTCAAGGTAACCTCAGACAGAACAAAGTAGACAGTTACATAGAAAACAAACTGATGAATATTTAAAATTCAAAGCCTTAATTAAAGTGTTCAGAAATGCAGTTGCGGTTTGGAAATGCAATGTATGATGGCATAATGACAAATTAATTCCCTTCTTCATTCAGTGTTTCATCTACGTGAATCCACACGTTGCGACATACCAGATGTGAACAACCACAACACCATCTCTGTTCTGGTTTGTGCCTGGCTCCACCTAGGATACACATTTAAAGGCCTCATCATCAAAGAAAGAGATCAGATGCTACAAGATCAGTGCAAACCTCTTTTTTCTCCATTGCAGCAGGAATGACATGTCCCTACACTTGGGAACCTGTATTCAGTTCTATTTTGGCAAGAGCGGAGTAAAATATTAACAGATACACAGCTATGGGAGGGCCATGATTACCCATTACTGATGCTGCAATGCTTGTCCCAACTCCTTGTTCATTTAGAGAAGACATTTTTCAACTCCTGCCACAATATGAAGTTCTACTACTACAAAGAACAAGCTAATAAAAAAAATAAACAAAATTATGCAATCTTAATTCCTGTAACAGAGAAAACTCTTTCTGTTTATAACATTCGGAAGCATAGACAGTTCTGGTATGTCACAAAATTATTTCTTTTTACATTACTTTTCTTTCTGAAAGCTTTCTTATTTATGTACATCAGAAAACAATTATACAAAGCAATTTTTTGTTCTATGTCACGTTTACTTACAGCAAATGATAAAAAAGATGTAGTGTGTAAGGTATACACAGAGAACACAGGCTGATGGTTTGCAACCCTCACTCACTTGAGTGAGCTCTAAGTCAGTAAAATAAAATCTTCTGCTTCCATGTGTATCAGGGAGGCTCATCTCTTATCTCTGCCAACCACAACTCACACTTCGAAATTCATTAAGCTTTTATTACCTAGCATTCCATAAAATGCTTATAATTTTCAAAGTGTTTCCAGATCAGACCACATTAGGTTAACCTGGTGTGTTCAAATGAGCTCTTCTGTAATATATTTCCACATACTGTAGCAGTGTACTTCATACTGATTAACACTGATAAACATAAAGATAGCCAAACACAAACTCAAATTCCTGCTGCCAGTTAATTAAGAGCCTCAACTAAGAGTAAAACATGTATGATATTTTGACCCTTGCTATCAAACTTTCCTTCCATCCTCCTACATAAAAACACTAGTAAAACAAAAGTTAAATTAAAAAAATAAAAACAGGAGAGAGAACTAAAATATTTTGTAATTCCATTTTATTCCTGCTGATTCCAGCCAGCTGATTGCTCTTTTTGAGTGGGCAGCTGACAGTTTCCTAGTAACAGATTAATTGATTGCAATTTTAAACCCACCTTCTTCAACACACTTCTCCTATTCCTCCCTTGTGAGTACATATATTCATATGTGCCAGGTAAAAGACAGTAGGTAGAAATCTAAAGAACAAATGGAGAAGGACTGATAAAAATTTATTCAAGAACAGTTTTAAATTTCAGAAAAAATTGCAAAGTAATCAAAAGTTTATTTCAGCATATTTTCAATCATGTTCTTTTTATGTTATTCTTCACTGTAGGGACTGATAAATATTTTAATTTGCTATCATATTAATTGAAAGGTATTAGTTCCAAATTTATATATAAAATTTTACCTCTCTGGTAGAGCTGAAAATTATAATGGAAAAATAAAAGTCACAGATAGAAGTCTGAATGTTTTAAAGTAGATGAAATTCATATATCAATGATTTCTCCATTAATAATCTATTATTAAGAAAGAATATGGGAATTTTTTTTCCATTTGTTTCAGAGCTAGCTGTCTTTCATATATGTTATCAGAAGCAAATATTTTCAGCACCAAAATAGTAAATTGGTGTGGAAAAATGTCTCGGGTAGGTTTCCAGTGATGCAGTCTCAAAACCTCTACAGAATTCAAATTCATAAACTCTCTGGATACTGACATTTCTGACTTAAAAGCCCAAAACATCAGGCAGAAAAAAGTATAAAGTTGATGTGGAAAACTTGGAATTATTAACTCCAAAATGAAGAACCCATTTTGAAATTTTTTGGCTTGGGGGAATCTAACATACATGTGCCTATTAGATTTGTCCTTAAAACATTAAGTTCTGAGATAGACTGTAAATTTCATTTGTAAATTACGTAGAAATTTTTAGCAGTTTCAATTAACTGCAGAACTACTTGTCCAGGGGATTTACTCTGAAAGGCAGTTTAGCTGTCACATATGCAAAATATTTAACTTCAGACATTTTTCCACATATGAAAAATATACAGAAAATGTCAACATGACAGCTTGAAAATGCTAAGCATTTGAAAACTATTCAATAATGTTTTCATTCTACTTTCAGACACATCTGTGTAAATCTCTGTCTCCTACTTGCAGCATCCTATCCCATCCTTTCTCTCTTGTTATTAACTAAATAGATAGCATTTTAAATAATGTCAGTTTTATTCACTGGATGTGACATAAAAGTGACTTACCTACCCAAACTTTTCACTTTTTTTTTAGAAAAGGGTATTTCCTGTGGGAAGCTGCTAGCATGACCTTGGAAGTAAACCTTGGCAATATGAATCATAACATTATTTTCACATATTTATTTTAGCATCTTGGCAGAGGAGAGAATACTATGATCATATTGTAACAAATAAATGCATATCATGGATTAAAGACATATGAAAATAGTAAATAAATGGTCAATAATGTATTTGATGTACATTGCAAGTGTCTAATTTGAATGGAAATATAAACATTATAGGACTAACTAAAAAGGAGACTATATGTAGCCAAATTTAATTTAAAATATATAAGACATGTATGAGGGAGAAAGAATAGTCATACACCACATTCTATTTCACTCAGCAACATCAAATGTTTTTCTTTCAAACAGTTGTTATCATGAAAGACATTCATTTGGTTCTAACATCAACATTGTGCACAAATCATCTAGTTTTTATCACTCTTAATTATGTAAATTGAAAATGAAGAATATTTATTTCAAAGATACAGAAAGACATCCTGACAGTTAGAGGTGGACTTTCTAAAATATTATGTCTTCTTCATCTTTTTCATCAAAATTTGAGTCTCAGATTAAATATTTATGTACTATAGTTTGACATTTGGAAGTTTTAGATGTATTTTTCCAAAAAGTGTATTTGGTTTTGCAAGGAAATTTTCAAGAACATTTCATACATGGAAAAAGGAGCTCCATAAATTTATCTGAGCATGCACTACTTCTGATAATTACTTTTTCCAAAAATTACCTCTTAAATGTCAAGAATATTAACTTCTTCTGTTTTAAAAGTGTCACATTTTTCACAAATAGAGAAGAGGAATTTGCACTAAACCACCACTTATCCCTACTCCCTTAAGAGCATCCTTACTCCCAGGTAAGTACCCTAATCACTGTGTTGTTATGTTAGTCATAAACCATTACGTATTCTGCCTCCTTAGTCCAATAAATTTTGTAACTGTTTCATGCAAAGCAGAAAATCACCAACAGAAGAAGTCAAGCATGATCCACAAATACATAGCCTCATTGGACAAAGTTTTAGAGAATTACTCTGTGTATTTAGAAGAAGAAATTGTCAATTCCTGTTGATTTGAAATGCTTGCAAACCAACTATGTAACTTTTCCAATACTTTTAAACCAAGCTGCCGTAGGAACTTTCGCTGATTTAATAATATTTCCCTGATTATTGTCATCTTCTGTTCCTTCCTGTTAGAACTTCAAGCCAGATAGTCCATTTGCCATTTTTTCTCAATTGTCATTTTATAAGTTATAAAAATAAAATATGTTTTAAAATTCTAAATCATCTGTTTTATTTTCTCACATAAGTACTGAACATAAGATCTCAAATGCTTTTACAAAATATTTTATGAAAAAAAAGTCTCTTCCACTATGTCCGACATCTGCATCTCGATTGTTTAAATATCTTACTGAATGTCTGCTAACAATAATAGCCAGGGGGGGAGCTGGGCTTGGACATAAATGGATGTTTCACAAAATCATCTCTTGAAATATTGAAATAGTACAGGGAATTTAGCCACGTGTTCCATTGGAATCAACACATATATTGTATGTAAGAGAAACAGAGATTCAGAAACAGAAAAAGGTGCTCGAGTTTTTCTTTATGTGGTCTTCTGTTTGCATTCTTCTTGCTTAAAAATATGTAATTGCAGAATACATTCAAAAGACTGGTGAACACCTCCATAAGCACAATCAGCATTAGCTGAGAACTCACTTTACTTCATGAATACATTTACATTATGTCTCATGAAATTACTGAGTAGCTGTTAGAGAGAAAAAAGAAATCTGATCAGTGCTCTTTCAGAGGGATTTGCTGAGGACCAATCATCAAATACACATGGTAAATAGAAATGATACTCCTGAATAGGTGATAAGCAATCAAGTACAGACAAAAGCGAGACACTGTGACATTACATTCAGCATGACTAGTAAATTAACATATATGTGCAGCATACTAGGGAATTAAGAGGACATTAAGGACAAAGTAGATATAAAACCAGCCTTGGACTACACAAATAATACCTAATCTAGTCTAATTATAGTCTCTTTTATATACCAAATCCCAATCCTTGGCCACCTAATCTTTTCACTAGCAACCAGCATTTCACAGCAAGGTTTACAGACATGACTTATACAATTAAGCAAGGTCTATGAAATAGTCTAGTCATGAAGTGGGGTTATCTGAAAACAAAGTGACTCAGAAAATGGGTTCAGTTAACTTGCCTTTGTTATATATGTAGTGTTTTGGTTTTTTTTCTCAGCGAAAGTCACTTCTATCTGACCTGTAAGAGATTCTTATTACACATGTCAAAGAAGAAAATCAAAAAGAGAAAATTAAGGTAAACAGATTTCTGTGCTCCAGCTGTGCTGTGCCTGAGAAGGTTTTTAGAAACATGTTGAAACACTACTACCAATGAAACAAAACTTTTGAGGTGATCTTGCTTGTCTCAAAAGAAGTTTATCATCTCCCAAAATTTTAGACATTTCCTTCAGAGATTTTTAGCTACTACTTGCATGCTGGTCTGGATTAGACTACTAGTATATTTGATATGTATTTCAAGAACTAAAGAAAATAGATGAACTCTGTAACTTTACTTCCACAGGAGTGTTCCTTTATTCCTGAGAGGAGGTCAGGAAAGAAACTTCTTTTGAAAAGGGAATATTAAACTAAAAGATTCAGAAATACATACAAGACATTATAGATACATTTTCAATTCCGTATGAAACTCTTTACTGAGAAAAGGACATTAAGATCATCTGGAGTAATGCAATGAAATCTGGAAATCATAGAAAACACAGCTGTAGATTCCATCAAAATCTTATAAAAATACATGAGTAACATCTGTTATTGTTAATTTTCACAGAATCATAGAATATGCTGAGTTAGAAGGCACCTACAAGGATCCAGCTCTTAGCCCTGCACAGGACCATCCTCGAGAATCACACAATGTGTCCAAGGGTGTTATCAAAATGAGTCTTGAACTCTGGCTGGCTTGGTGCTGGCTTGATCACTTCCATGGGGAGCTTTTTCCACTGTCTATCCACCCTCTGGGTGAAGAAATTTGTTCTAATATCTAACCTAAACCTCCCCTGACACAACATCAGGCAATTCCCATGGGTCCTATCACTGGTCACAACAGCGAAGTGATTAGCGCTGGCACTTG
>VYZS01085071.1:1542-12805 GCA_013400695.1 Neodrepanis coruscans | reverse complement strand
CCTCCACTGTATTCACAGTTTCAACAGTGAGCTGAATCTGATCAATGTCTTAATTTACTTAAGCCTCACAAAGACTTTAAAGAGGAGAATTATTTTTATGTTATTATTTTTAATACATGAAATCTGATTAGAATAATCCTGGCAAGGCAGAGAGTGATAAGCGAATAGAAGAGGTGAAAAAAAAGTAGTTTTGGAGGAGGAAATTGATTTCTTTCCATCCCTCCAAATTTGAATAATAAACTTCTGCAATGAACTTCTCTGCAAGAAACTCCTGGAGATGCAAGAAACTGTAATTAAAATACTTTATTAAATCTCTAATAAATAGTCTCTCAGAGCTCCTTACAAAAACAGAGGTTTGTTTGTAGAGTAAAAAGCTTGAGATATTCACACTGGGAATCTAGTGGCAAACACTTTCATGGCGGTGCAGACAAATTTCAAATGTAACTTGAAATTAGCCAGTACCATGCAAGAAACTGAGGCTATGGGGGTCTGGCTGCTTTGACTGCTTTTGCCAGGTAAGTGTGGCCAACAGGCATCTTTCACTTTTCTACGTCTCTCCTTTCTTGTGTAAAAAAGTAGATAATTTTCTCCTTTTTCTGGAAATGCCTTTGAGCTTTCTGGTAGATAAGCCAGACTTGCTGTTACATCACAGAACGACATGAAGATTTCCAGTTTCCAAAACAGGCACTATTTCTAACAGATTATGATTTATTCACCAAAATCACAAACCACTATTAACAAAGAACATTCACTGAAAATCCATATTCTGATGCCTCGGAAAGGAACTGTTTTTCTATTTATGTAGTGGCATGAGCACACACCCATTTACTGGACATTACCCAAAAGTCTGAGCAGACCAGACTCAGGTACGCTGTGGTAAATACACTCATCTTAGTTTTCTAATCGCATGAACATCAATTGGTTTGCTGTAGATATATCCAGTGGCAGTGACAGCAGAAACTAAAATATATCCTGCAATACCACAGAAATTGTACTGGTCCTTCCACCATTGATTGCTTTGATATGTGATGCTTTACAGTCATGCCTCCACCACTAAAAAAAACCCTAAGGAACAACATTTTCTGTTGAGTTCCACCCAGTTTGCCTCCAAGCAAAACCATCAGCTCAGAGTTTGCCACACAGTTCTTATTAAGTCCTTGGTCCTGCCTGGATGGCACTAGATGCCCTGGAGAGAGAAAGACACAGTGCACAGCACCATACCAGGACTGTAAAGCACTATTAAAGCACTGTAAATGCTGGACAGACTGCCCAGCAATCCACCTGGTTTCTGCTACCCAACCTAACTCCATTTCTGCACAGTCTAGAGAGATGTTTTCTCAGTGATCAGACAGCTCACTAAGCTACTGTCTCTGTTATTGGTTTGTCCCAGCCCCTTATGTTCATCCCAGTAAGAGATAGGGGATGTACTGGGTGCTTAATACCTCTAAAAGCAGAGCTTTGAATTGTCTGGAAATCCATGGCTGATTTTGTTACTGCAATTTGTTTTCTTGCAAGACCTGGCTATTCTGCTCCTGGGGGCATCAGCATATTAGAAGTATTTCTTTTCAGTGCACTGCTGCAATCCTAACCTTCTCAGGAGCAGTTTCCAATCCTCCACCTGCCATCTTGCGAAGCTGACATTGTAAACAGCCCCAGCTCCTCGGGTGGCTGAAGAAGAGGTATCTGTGGAGCCCTGAGCNGATTGCTAGGGACATAAATGCTGAGGAGCCAGAAAACAAGTGCAGTGGGAAGACAGAGAGGGAAAAGCAAGCCCAGCATACACAGTGCACAGCTTTGAAAGTAAATTGATTTGCTCAGACACAAGATACAACGCAAGTTGTGCTGCTGCTGATGCACCAGTTCCCTGAATAATCACAGTGATACAAAAGAAAGCTTATGATTAAGGTGAAGTATTAGGATCAGGAAGAACAGAAGGCCTAATCCAGTCTCCACACATAACCTTGAGCATGCCACATTCCCCCTCTATGCTCAGTTTCCTTAACTACATGATGAAGATTTCCCAGTATAGTGGAAAATTATCTGAGTATGGGAGAGCCCAGGAGGAACTCACAGGTAAGTGGTAAGAGATTCTCTTCTGAGCCCACCTCACTGGCCTCTGCAGCCCCAGCCAAGTTAGTCACACTGCCAATGATCCAGATACCTTCAGATCCACACAATCCCCAAGGCCAATCGTGGGATGTAGCTTTAGGGCAAAAGAACTGCATTTCAATGGCTCTCTTCCAGATACATGATAGACACAGGCCGGGTCTCATATTATGTTGTCAGTATTTGTGTGGTGCTCCCATCAGACATCAAAGTGACACAGCACCTCCCTGACCCAGCCTCCCATCCAAAGCTGAGTTCAGCATGAGCTCTCACTCCTCATCCCGGCACAACATTGGTAGTTATCATCAAACTATCCTGTTTCTGATTTCACCTCAAGAACTTCTAGAGTCCTTCCTTTTGCTCTGTTCCCTTTCTGCTCACCACGGTGCATGGTGGGATTCTCTGGCATCCATGGGGAAATTCTGCTATAAGCAATAAACATAAACCATAAACTAGGTGTTAGGCTTTAAACCAGAAACAATCTCTAGTGCAACAGGACTATGAACACCATAACAGGGTTGACCAAGATAGGATCTGCTCTTAGAGAGGCTTTATATTTTTTCCCCCTAAACAAAAGCTCACACATACGCCTCCCACGGTGCTTGTCCCCTTTCTCCATCTGAAGACACCGTGTCTGCCTTTGGGTTAAATGCTTCCACACAACTTGCTAGAGCAGAGCATGGCATTGCACTTCAGGACTGGGAAAAGGAAGAAGTGAAGTCATTTCACAGGATCTCTAAGGTTTTTCCATACTAAGGCAGAAAGACTGCAAGTCAGTTCCAGACAGGTCTACAAGTAGAGAAGCACTGGATGGCAATGGCATTTTAGATGCCTTCCTATCACACCAGGTGTCTACAGGACATTCACAGATATCCCCTGCGGACAAGATCCTGATGCCACGTACACAGATGGACAAGGAGAACGTAAAAAACCACAGGATATCTCTAAAGACAGCACGGACAGTGCTGTTTAGCTCTTGTAGCACATCAGGAGAGTCAGGGAGGAAAAGGAAGTGCTTCTTCCAGCCAAAACACCCAGAGAAGTGGTAAGATGTGCAAGAAGATGGAAGTTGCTTTGGACAAGCCAGTGTAACAGCTGTGAGACTTTTTCCTCTAAGAACTAGGAAGGCAACAACCAACATCAAGAAACCCAACTGCAGCTGTCTAGTTGAACACTTCCACAGCACTGTTCTCCTGAGCTGGCTGGATCCCTGGCAAAGGTCCTTCTCCCAGCCAGTCTGTTCTGTCCTACTGGGAGGCAAGGGCCTCTGTGCAGCCACCTACCTGGCATGGGAACAGGCACAGCACAGAAAGAGAGGGCTGCAGGAAATAGTTGTCATCCATCTACTGCAGAGGGTGATGATTCTCCGTGGCACATAGTACAGTCCAATACTCAAAACCCATTGGCTGCCTCAGCAAAACCAACAGCAGTCATCCAGTCTCAGGAGGAAGTGAGGAAGGACCCTTTTTGCAGTGAACATGAATCGACTTAGAGCAATAGGGGACAATGTGGAGACTTCTCAATCCATCAGGAACAGGAAAGAAGGCATGTCTGGGTGTGAGTGCACAGACTTTGAACACCGAGCAGGAATACCAAGAACTGCCCTTCTCGACCCCTGCTTGCTTCAGAAAGATTCCTGCTGGGGGAAGCAATAGCCCAACATGGCCACTGTGCTTGAGGGAACATCACAATTAGACTAAATCTTTCTCCTTGCACAGGCCTAGAAAGTTAGACGTTGTCTTTCTTGGTGCCTCCACACTTAACAGCCTTGTTCAAAATCCCTGAGGTTCTATTTTCTTCTCTATTTCATGCTTATAATGAATTAGTCCTGGAGGAGAAAAGGCTGTGCAGGAGATTCATACTGATTTCTATCTCAGAGGCTTTAGAGAGAAACAGACAACCTTTGTCCAGCTGCAGTAATTCCTCTGCAGTGCTCCAGACAGCATCTGGGAGTCTGTAAGGTGTGCACGCAACTTCCAAGTGCTGTTATCAATAATGCATTTGATGTGCAGCCTTCAGAGGAGCTGACAAAGGAAGCTTCTTATAAAGAGAAAGCAATCCTTTGGTCTTCTCAGGGGCAAAGTGGTGAGGAGATAGACTTACCATCATTGTGCCATGTCTTATTTAAATCAAGAGGCTTTTCACATTTCAGAAAGCTTTTAGTATGGGGGTGGTGCCTAGGTATGTATTTGGGGGATTAGAGATCACATTGTGAATGTTAAAACACATTCAGCTTTCTACAATCAGCTAATTTATAGAAAACAACTGCATGAAAGGCTACCACTGCTTCCAAAACACAGTTCCTCTGCACCTCAGATACCACCGGTATGTCAGAGGTGGCAAGACACCTTTGTAAGTCTCTCTACTTCATTCTCAATGGCTGAGATGTCAAACCACAAAATTAACCTATGACTTAGGTGTATGAGGGCTTTATTGATTTCACAGAAGGATAACTAATTTAATGCCTTTTCAACATTTCAGGTCTTCTCAGGCTTTTCTACAGACGAGTAGGCACCTCTGTATAACAACAGATGCAATCTGTAGTTCATCCACAGAGAAGAAGGTTCCCTTTATAATCAAGAAAAGCTGTTGGGGAGGCCACAAGCATAAGACTACATAGCATCCACTCACCAAGATGAATCTTTTGTTCTAGTTATGTTGTCCAAAACTGATTTGAAAATAACAAGAAGTGGTTAAGAAATGGGAAAAAGGATGATGGCATCAAGGTGAGCAGCAGAAGCTGTTGGAAAGTGTAACTAAAGAACAGCAAAACTGCTGCAAGCAATTGAAATTAGTCACACAAGATTAAGTGTGTAACCTAATTGCAGGCAGAAAGGTGATGATACACCATAAAGGGACTAATAGATACCAGCCAAACTATGTTTACTTGGTTCTCTAGTCCTGCCAGCAGGCTAAAGCCTATCAGAAGCACTGATACCAGGAACAGGAACGTGAAGGTATACACAGTATCCTGCTCGTTAGCCTGTGCTGTCACGGCTTCACAGGCAGTACAAGGACTGGGTGGTGGCAGCTGCCATGACACAGGGCCCTGAGGCCCAGAGACAGGGACCCTCCACTGCCCACCATGGGCCCCAAGCACTGAATGAACTTTGTGTGTATTTGAGTTTAGGTTATGGTTAATGTGCAAAAAAACCTCACTCTGCAGGGCATCTCGGGCATTGGTTAAACTGATCGTGCTGCAGAGGGCTGCGGATGATTGAGAAGCCAACCTGCTCTGCAGAGGGTCCAGGTTAAAGTAAAGCTTCTACTCTAATAAAGACTCTCATGTCATGGTCCTGCCTTAAAGAACCAAGGCCCTCTGAAGAATGTACCTGTCCCCATGGCGTTAGGTGGCATCATCCCAAAACCCTCTGGGCCCCATCCTAGAGCCTCTTGTATCATCCCAGAAGGGAAAAGAAAGAAGAAGAAAAAAGAAGTCCTTACAGCAGATATTCATTCATTCATTCATTCACTCAAAATTGACAAGTTGATTAATATCATTAAATATCCCCGTAGCAAACAACCAGCAGATCTGACACACTCAGCCATTTCCCCTTGAGGCTGATGTTTTCAGTCTTCCAGGAGGGCCAGGCTTTCTTTTTTCTACAAAAAAAGTCAGTCCCTGTGCCAGCAGCTGCGGTTTGTGAGCAGGACAGGCTCTGCCTCTGGTGCAAGCTGTTTTCCCACTGCCCTCCAACCCCTGTCACAGGGCCAGCACATATAGGAGACAGCCCTTGCAGGGTCGCTTTAGTGCACCTGATACCACGAGGCCAGAAGCAAGGGCTAGGCATGGTTCAGGAGGCCCTGGAGTGTGTCCAAAGCTGTGTCCTGCCTGCCTACTCGGCTGCCAGGATGCCTTTGGGCAATGCTGCTGGCAAGGTGCCCCTGTGCTCCTCCCTGCTCACGCACAGATTGCAGGCTCCCTGGCACAGGCACACCGGCCATCCCACGCGCTCTGCAGAGCTGAGCACGCTGTCGGCACACAGCACATCACAGCAGTGATGGGCTGCCACGAGTACAGACAGATCCCTTCCACCCCATCCTCAGTTTCAAGGATGGATTCATGGCAAGAGTAGATGGATAGATTTGGAGTTTTCCTTATGGTACGGACAGTCTCATTCAGAAAGATGCCAGAAGAGGCTGGTAATCCCCACTATACACATCCCTGCGACAGAGGTAAACAGGGAGCAGGGATTCAGAAATGTATCAAGGTGTAATTTCAGCATTTTGCTGAACTAGATGTTGTATATGCACATTTCAGGCCAGGTTCATAACTCCTCCCGAGCACATCTACTCCACAATTTCAGGAGGTTTCTGTGAGGCACTGTGCCATGTAACTATAGGTACCAGAAGTCAACCCTTTATCTTGAGGTCCATGGTAACAAAAATCCATGGGATCTAACTGAATTATCGTGATTCAGAGACCTCAGGAGAATTACTTTTGTTTTACAAAGGCTTAAGGAGGACCCTTTCACAGCAAAGCAGGGATGGTTCAGGCTCCCATCCAGGCCTTTCCACTACAGTACAATACAGTCCCCACTGCTTCAGCCAGTTTGGCTTGAAATAGCCCAGGTAATTTGAATCTCTCTTTCTTTCCCCTAGAAAAATGCATTACAGAAAAATTTAAAAATGGGGAGCATTGAACTATCATTAGGCTCCCAGTTATAATTACATGCACACAGCCAATAAGTTTAAGTTGGTTTTTTTAGCCTCTCTCCTGCTTTCACCTCCAGAGGTGTTAGTCACTATTTAGCAAAGGCACATCATTTCCTAGTTTTATCCATTCTGTATTTGAGTTGGGTATTATCAGAAAGGAGATCCAAATCACTTCATTAACACACCTGACCTCAGCCAAACATATCCTCACTCAAAACTTTTCTGTCTTCACTCCACTACAAAACAGTAATAAGCCCACTGTCACCCTGCATGTCCTGAAGTTTTGTCTAGGTTTCACTTGCGGAATACAGACAATAGTACTGTTTATTGTCAAAACAGATAAATGGTGGATAAATGGTGTTATAAATAAGCAAAGCAGGCTGAAGAGTTTGAGGAAAAACAAAATATTAGCCAGGTAGAGGAGAGAGAGAGAGGAGCTCAGTTACTGGCCATTTTTGCATCCTCCAGCTAGGAAGATGCAAAGGAGTGGCAACAAAAGAGACTTCTGATGTAAATGCTTCTCCAGAAGGACAGTTAGCTTTTGGTTCTTTCCTGCTGGGATGAGTTCTCCACCCATACACCATTTCTGTTAAACAGAGGCTTCATTACACACTATTTTCAGTCTAGACATTTTCTTCCAAAATTCAACTAAACATTGTATTGCCATTGACTGTTCTACTTTGACCTCATCATTTGCCATACAGTGGTTAATTGATCACACACAATGCACAGGAGAAAAATGGGCAAGCTCTATGCAACTGGTACTTCAAAACTTTGCCTTCTTGCTTATCTAGAGTTAGACCTGTGTGTCCGGCCTCAAGGCAATCAGCAAAAAGAACACTGAAGAAAATGGCTACTTCCACTGATTCATCTCTCCAATTTCTACTCTTGCCTTCAATTTAGAGAAACCCCTCCCTCCACACTTCAAGGAAATCATGTGGGATACCAAAACCTAAACATTTTGTTCTGATTTTATTAGGAATGATAAAGCAATATAAACCACTTTGAACTTCTTTCAAAATGGGAATCTGTAATGTTTCTTTGGGGAAGTACCAAAATGAGATGAGTCAGCACCCCTAGAGTGTTTTCCCCCAGTTTTCTTACAAAATGAAACTTCAACAAAGATCATAATGCATTCCAAAACTGACAGATCACTGCTCATAAAAAGGAATAGCCCACCCCTGCTCCTCCAGCTGGTGTTAGGTGGAACATATTCTTAAACACCCTGCACAACCAAGGTTAAGAGAAGTAACTTACTACAGCTTGCCTATCCTTTATAAATTTTTTTTCTATCACATCAAGAAACAGCTAGCTAGGAAAACAGAATTAGGTCTTGTTTACTGATTTTTGTCCTCTGAAGCATCTCTTGCTTGAATAGGCAAAAGCTAGGTATGATCTAACTCATTCCAGATGTGGGTACAAGGTGCAAAGCAGCACCACAGTGCTGTGCAAGGAAAGTTCAGGGAACACAGGTACCTCAACAGGGCACCAGGTGGGAACGCTGCCTCCAAAGAGCCACAGAATTGCACTGTGCTACTCTCCTCATCTAACAAACAGCCCAGGCAGTCTTGCCACGAGAAACTGTACCTATTTCAAGCTCTTAAAACATGCTGTATAGTCCGAGCCAGCATGGGCCAGGACTAGTCCTGTCTGACCTGCCTGACCAGTCACGAACTGGACAGGGAAGCCTGCTCTGCTGGGGAGAAGGAAAGTAGGACCACGGCAGAGCAACATGAACCGCAGCACCTCACCAGGGAAGAAGGGACCACTGTAATCCTGAGAGCTGTATTTACAAGTTTCCGTACCATGTGCCAGGACGCCTGCCCTGAGCTGTATTTTAGGAACATTAGATGTAAGGCAGGAATCTGCTCCCAGGGGCTGTCTCTTCTCCACACAGCTGCTTCCCTGAACATCCATTTTATTCCCATATTAACGAATAAGCCAGGGGACAGACGTTTTCTTCCTCCCAGCTAATGCATTCGTATAGCAAGCCCCTTTAAACAGCCAGTGAAGAAGAGTAGATACTCTGGAGAAAAATTAAAAGCACATTACATTGGTCTCCTGCTGTGCTTTGCCTTTGGAGACATCTCTCTCTCTCTCCCACTGACCTGGCTCCCCAGTGAGGCATGTAAACTAGGGAATCCCCTCAACAAGCATTCTTCCTTGCAAAGTCTGCAAAAGATAGATAACCAGGATACCTCCCTGGCCCATCTCTACTTCTAACCAAATCAACAAGTACCGCTGAAACTCCAACAGGAATTAAAGAANGCATGCAGAAAAGGACTGTACCTTTAGCCAACAGGAGGTGTTAATGCAACCGGTTCATATTCTGTTTCTGATAAAGAACATGCTGCCAAATAAATATCACCTTATTCAGAGTACGTACCAGGGGTTTGGCAATGAGTTAAGAGTCGGCAGAACTGCTCAGTCCTGAACAGTTTCCAGAAGAACCCTGGAGGCTGATAGCTCCCAGGGGCTGTCTCTTCTCCACACAGCTGCTTCCCTGAACATCCATTTTATTCCCATATTAACGAATAAGCCAGGGGACAGACGTTTTCTTCCTCCCAGCTAATGCATTCGTATAGCAAGCCCCTTTAAACAGCCAGTGAAGAAGAGTAGATACTCTGGAGAAAAATTAAAAGCACATTACATTGGTCTCCTGCTGTGCTTTGCCTTTGGAGACATCTCTCTCTCTCTCCCACTGACCTGGCTCCCCAGTGAGGCATGTAAACTAGGGAATCCCCTCAACAAGCATTCTTCCTTGCAAAGTCTGCAAAAGATAGATAACCAGGATACCTCCCTGGCCCATCTCTACTTCTAACCAAATCAACAAGTACCGCTGAAACTCCAACAGGAATTAAAGAAATAGCATTAGCAGGAGCAGGATGAATACCCCAAGCCTATTAGGGAAGAGAATACAGCATTATTAATTCCAGCCCTTGACCTTGGAATGATGTAAATAGGTGTGCAGCAACCTTAGAGGAGTTGTAGCAAAATAGTTATAGCATTGCAAGCAGATTAAAAATACAGTTAATATACATACTTCCCCAGATGCTTGTTTATTATTATGCAAGACACGTTTATTATGCAAAATGATAAAGCAGAAAAAAGGAGAGGAAAAGAAAATGCGAAGACATACTGAGCTCTTAACGTGACTTGGGTTTTCTCAGTGCTGCTTAGATTTTTTTTATTGTGCATAATCATTTCCTTATTAGCAGGAATCTTTGAAGTGATTCTGGCTCTAATTTCAGCATTTCAAACTCACAGGTTTATACCGTAAAACTGTAGTGAGCTCTCGTAAGTGACCCATTTTTTTTCCTCTGTATTCCATAGCTCTGCTAGGGTTTTCTCAGTCTTTCCAATAAATTATGTATCATGATTTGCCATTTCAAAAATAATTAGAACTCTGAGTTAAACAACAAGGAATATCTGAGTGCAATACATTTTAGAAGAGCTGTGTTTTGCACTTAGGGCAAAACCAATCTCAGCTGCAATACCACTGAATTATACATATATTGAGAGCTGCACTTTCAGTGTACTTGGAGTGATTGGGTGGACCTGTGGAGGCTTTACACCCCATGATGATCTGCTGCTCCAGTAAAACCAGGTTTGCCTCTCAGGCAAAGCACTTCAGAGGCACTCCCTTTCCCATGCCCCTTTGAATTGTTGCAAGGATAACAGATAGAGGGCTGGGTAGCAAGGAGAAAAACTTCACAAAGAAAGGTTATACAGGAGTGGGAATTAATTTGGTTGTGGAACTATTAACTCCAGACAGACAGGAGAGCATGTTCTGTGTCTTCTCCTGTTACAATTCGGCTGTAAACTCACTGGAGCGGAATGAAGCACTTTATTCTGTGTTTCCCTCTCTTATGCAACAACCAGCCTTTGGTCTCCGCTTCCCAAGTGCTAAGGCACTACCCACTGCCCTTCATTCATTGTGTTTTTACTTTGGCATAAAAAGCCAATGTACAAAATCCTCAGCAGAGTCATGTCCCTCTCCAGAACAGGTGCCGATAGAAACCTCTTTGCACCATCAGGGAATTCACAGCTGCTCTATGTTACAGGAAATGAAATGGGAACACATCAATGACTCTGCAAGCTTGCTATGAAGACAGTGATTAGCATCCTAAAGCCAGGTGTCTTCAACCAAGAGATGATTTTCTTGTCTACTAAAACACATAGACCTCAGAGGCAGCTATAACCTAGTTTGGGGGTGGAAAAAACAAAAAGGTATCTAGTGCAAGTAAACAATGCACAAGTACAAAACAGGTGCTTCCCAAGCAAAGAAGCTTTAGCATCTAATGCACTTGGGCCTCTGAAGCTGGCTAGGAATCTATGATTAGCTACAACCCAGCAACCCAACCCCACACTATCTCTACCTGAACAGATAAGGTAGGGATGAGAAAACTCACTGCTGAACACATCAATGCGGCCAAGTCCTTCAGAAGGTCTTGTGTGTTTCTACAAAGTGACATCTCACCAAGTCTGGCTTTAGAGGACT
>VYZS01085046.1:21141-49216 GCA_013400695.1 Neodrepanis coruscans | reverse complement strand
TTTGACTATTCTCCGCACTAGAAATGGCCTTCCAAGATATGAGGAGAAGTAATGTAAGCAATCTTACCTACTATAGTCTGCTAGTATGGCTGTTTGGAGGCTTAAAAAGAAGAAAACTAAATCATAGACTTTTGACATTAAAAGGCACCCAAGCCACTTCTTAAAAAAAAAAAAAAAAGTTTTTGAAACAACTGGCAATTTTAATAACAGTTTTAAGAGATGGCAGTGAATCATCAGAAGTCACTTACAGTGACTTATACTGTGGTCAGAATCTTCATATGTCAAACAGGTATTTTTCTCAAAGAATACCTTCTAGTGTTTCTTGGTTTATTTTCAGTTATTCGGGATATTTCTTCATATTTAGTCTTCTTCGTGAGTCCATACTATGAATATATACACTTCAGTCTACCTAATTGTGCAACACTATGCTCTGTTCCTCTTCTGATTCAGTTGCAATCTTCGAATAGTCAAAGTCAGCTCAAATCAACTTGAGATTACAGTGTTTTAGGTGAGAAATGTATGTATATGTACCAAAGAACTATCTTGCTGAGTGCTATAGGATGGGGTGTGTGGGCTTCTTCCTTTCCCAAACACTGAGAGCAGATTCTCTGCCTCATGCAATCTGGCCCTAATCCAGTGCCCACTGAAGCCCACCCACATTTGACTTCACTGAACTTTGGAACCGGATACTCAGATAGATGTTTTTATTTGACAATGCCTTCTATAACATTGCCAGGATGACTTTAGTTATCTTCTGGAGCAATGCTAAAACACTTCTAAGACAAAGGATGTAGTTGTGCTCCAGACTTCCTTCTTAGCTCCTGCCTTACTAACCACCTGTGCAATGGCAGTTCTTAGAGGTTCAACAGCAGCTAGGTGGGTAGGATTTCATTTTCCTGTAATGTACTATTTCATATGGTACCATGCTCATGCTACTTCCTTCAGGATATACGCCTAAAACCACTTCACCTCATTTTCAATAACACCTGTTAATTATTCAGTAGAATTTTTTATTTTGACTGTACTCAGTCTCTGGGGAAGAGTCTTGCTGCTGATTTAAAAAATTACTTTCCATTGAGCTTGTTTTTTTGTGTTATTTTCTGTATTGTACATGACATGCCCATCTTTGAATTTTTTCACTAGTTTTACTGTTAGTGAAGAATTGTTCCTAATAAATGTGATCTATCAATGTTATTCCTTATACTTGCAGTCGCATTTTGAAGATGTGAATATATATAATAAAAGGGCCAGAGAATTTGTCTGAATATTTCCTTAGAAATTAAAATTGCTGTAGATATTTTCAAAGAAATGAATTATTGATTAATTTTAAGTGATTTTAGAGTAATTAATTATTGGCTTGTTGATCTGGGAAGGAATACTCTTTACCGGTACAGAGCCTTTTACACAGAGGACCTGATCCTTTATACAGTTTCAATTTAAAATCAATAAAATTAGTTGTAATGCAGTTTTTTCCAGTATACTTTTCCCTCCTGGTATTTTTAGAGTGAAATCAAGGGTTTGACATTGTTGGAATAAGCATGTCCTGGAGCACCACCGTATTTCTGCTGGGCAGAGGGATCAGGAGCACAGGCTAATTACAGCAGGGACCAAGATGACCCCCATAGCCCTTGTTAATGTTAATCTTGCTTGCAGACAGTTTTGTTCTTTGTTCAGCTTGCCAAAGCTTGCATAGAGCACCATTTGAAGAAGTAGCTGGGCTTGAGGAAGCATTCATTTTGAGTCTCCTCTTCTGGCATATTACAATAAAGCTGTGGAGACACTTATGAAACAGTGTGGTCTATGGATGTGTTATCTCTCTTCTGTTGTTTGACAGACTTTTGATCCTGTGATGACTCATAAAGAGTTGGCAGAGAAGCCACGATGGACCATGTGCCCCACTGGTGATAGCAATGAAAAAACAATGTCTTGAACTAAAAGTTTTTCTCAGTCTTTCAGAAGATACCTCATGTTATGCGTCTTTGTTTTGAAACATATATTCTTACAATTAATTATGCTCAATTTTGGTCTTGTACTAATTTTGGAAGTCTTTGGTAAATATATAAATACACAATTTATTAAACTTCTGGGATGGTTATGCTTTTTTAATTGGATTTGAGATTTTGTCAGTAGTCTGGAGAATATTGATACTGATAATCAAACTGAAATGATAATCAAATTTTCTGTGTGTGTATATTGCAAGTGGTGCAATTGTACATTATATTTCTTTATACAAGTAAACATTTGAATGTTTAGAATTGATGCGTAAACATATCAATATATTCCTTAGTTATTTTGTACACATATTTAACTGCATTTAAATTTTTTTTACTTCTTCATGCATATGCTTATTGAATAGACTACTGCACGCTGAATATTTCTGATTGTAAAAAGGTTTTATACGTGTAAATAACAGGCGGTTCTATAAGCAAAGGAACTGATGGCTTCTTACAGATTTGAAACCTTTGTCCCTTAACCATTTCAAGAGGCCACGATAGCCCCTCTCAACAATAATTCCTTCAGCACCTGCAGTGTGAAGGACATGTCGATCTCATGGTTGACTTGTGGAAATTGATCTGTTTTGTGGACAGCCAGTCTATGTAGCTTCATTGGCCAACAAGGCAAATATTTTTTGTAAGTGCTAAGTTCTTCTTCCTTTTGCTCTACTGTAGTATTAATCTAGGATGGTTAAAGGAGTTGAATCCCAAGAAAGGCTTAATTGTCTTTGAGAAAATTGCCACATTTTGAAATGTCTAGAAACCGGGCAGTGAAAACAGAAGTTAAGGCAGGAGACATAAGAAAGAAGAGATAGACCTCTGAACACACAGCACACTCAAATGCTCATTTCCTTGGGAAATCAATTACAAAAAGAAGAAGTAAATTTATGAAGTTTGTCTTACAGTATCTACTGCAACTTTTCAACACCTCTGCAACTGAGTTTGCCCCAGATCTGATGGTTTGCCTGGAATCCAAGTCCCAAAACTAAGTTCACTGAAAAAAGCAACAACTAAAACAACAAAGACAATGTTGTATGGCTTTACAGTAGCAAGCAAAACCTTACAAATAAAGAGAACTAAATCAAAGATTTTTTCTACTTAGTCCTAGAGAAAGCCTGATGTAATAGAGCAGGGAAATCTTACAATCACATGACAATAGGAGCTATAAACGCATTGTTCTCACATAGTGTTTTCTCTGATCCAGTCAGAATGACCTATAATTCTCTTGACTTTACTTGTTTTTACCTCAGAAGAAAATTTTGCTTATTTCTGGTGCTTTTGTAAATCCTTGTCCTAACTTCAGTCTTTTTTTCATTTTTTTCTTGCGTCTAGTATTCAAGGTCTTTTAGCACCTGTTGACTGTCTCATTTCCCACACTTTGTGCCATCATGTGATAAAACCAGCTGAAGGGCTGCTTCTAAAACAACAACCACAAAGGCAGACTGTGGTTTTGAGAAAGGCACATCTTGCATAGGGTGACATCCAGCACTATCATGATGCCACCTGCATCTATATTTGAAGTAGTCTCAAAAGTAATATGAATCATGCCTAACTTTGTATAAGTGTCAGAGGTCCAGTGTAGAATCTTAAAAAAAAAAATAGCTGTATATATATAACTTAGTTACTAGCTAGCAAAAATGAAACACATTTTAAGTATTGAAGCCCATCACATCCATTAGAGTAATCTGAGGCCCTAGCCATATCATCACATGCCATGACCACTACATCTTTTCCAAATACTACAGTCTCAAACTGTGTACCACATTCCTATCCCACCTTGTAAGCCCAGTGGCAGCTGTATGCACAGAAGGTCATTTTGGTTGGAGCTTCCCCTTATTCAAGTATTGTGAACATCTACTTTCGTAAGACCTCATTCCCTGCCTTCAGACATTTTGAGTGGAGAAGGAAGTGACATCTCCTGCCTACCTGAGAAGAAAACTCACCATCATCATGACATTATTATGACTGGGCAGCAACAGTCAAAAGTTCTTTCCTCCTCAAACAGACAGATAAAACTGGATATCAGTAAATGTCTTTCAATGTTCAGGTACCTCAGCTTGAAGAGCTGGGTCTTCTCATATCATTGCTTTCTCCTAGAGGATATCACACCTTTTGAAAGAAAGGAACTGCCACAAAGACCCCCCCAACTCATTAGAAATGCTGGAAACATCCCTACCCCCTCCAAAGATGCTTGGGTAAATAACCTAAAACTGTAAAATATTTCCTATTATACCCCCAACATGAATGGGAAAAATGAATGGTCTCCTCTGCCCATCTGAACCCATGAAAAAAATCTAATGCCATAAAAATTAGCACTATACTCAAATTCATAATGAACAGTAACCTACATAGTAGGTCTTGATATCACCCCAATCCTCACAGTCCAGAAACAAAGCTAATTTTAAGACAGCTTCAGAAGACAACTGTATACAGTTGCGACCAGTTTGTCTCCTTCAGAATAAATCATCTTCCTGTAAATGCTCAGGATTTTCAATTCTCAAAATGCTGCTTTGTCAAATCATTACAATTACCATGATCTCATGATCAATTGCACCAGTTGTGGCTGTTTCCTCACATATTACTTTCATTGTGATGGACAACACCTGTCCATTTCCTCAGCATGTGCAGTCAGCCAAGCTAGCTGTTAGCCTGCTTTTAAGGATAGCTACCAACAATTTATTTTCTTTGGAGAATAAAAAGCAAATAAAATATGCAAGAACTAGGACTGAGACCGTAAGAGCACATCTTGGAGATCCTGAGGACCCCAGTGGTAGGGTGTAGAAGATAAATTTATTAGATACACAGTAGCCAAGACAAATAGGTGGGAGGAGTGGAGTATGTAAAGAGTGCAGTGTTGCATAAATGACAGAGAAGTGAGTTGCAGATGGAGAAACCTGAGAGTGGCTGCAAGCTTAGATAAAGGTCACTGAGTTTTTCTTACATATGCAAGTAAAACAGAGTTAGAGTTCATACTCACATACCCTTTTGCAGTTTCTGATACTTACACAGTTTTAGCAGACTTCCAAGCATAACAACTTTTGGCCCTTGACAACTGGCACTACTACACTTGAAAATGTGTGGGTGTCACTAAGTGGACAGTATGTTGCATGAACCTCTCCCATTAGGAAATCTAGATAAAATGAATCTGTTTGGGATAGGGGGATGGGGATTTTTGGATCTGGATTCTACCCACATCATATGGTTTCTGGGCCGACGCACAGTCTCCAATCTGTTTTACTTAGAAGAATAAATGTAGCCCAAAAGATCTGTTGTGGAAAGGGAGGCAGAAGAGGTTGTCAGGGGTTGTTGGATGTAGGCCTTGAACTTTTTTTTTTCTGTCTTTGAAGCACTTACTCAAGAGATCAAGATAAAAAAAATAGATCTAAAAGCCATGCATCAATTTGAATAAGAACTGCTTCAAACAGTTTGAAGGCCAGATTATGTGATAACTTTATACTCTTCTTGATTTAATCTGTAAAATGATCAGTACTTCTGAAGAAGACAGAAAAGAATGTTGACCAGAAAGGAATAATAAGTTTGCAGAGAAATCAGGTAAGTGTGAAGATTATAGGTGTCCCAAGGAAAAAGGTAGTTCCATTATTACTGAATATGGGAGCTAAGTAGTAAATCAGCAGGAACCACTTGTGTGTGGGTTACAAATGAACATAAAGTATTGTCTTTCAGCTCTCAATGCTGTTAGCAGGAAAAGCCTCACAGTCTTCACTGCAGTATTTTTAGTTAAACAAATCCCACATATTATTAATCATAGATTACTCCTTGCCTTTTGCACAGAGTCCAGAGATTTCATTCACCTTTTTGTAAATGTTTTCTTGCTCTTGTGGAGATAAATGTTTCATTTCTTGATTTTTTGAGGGGAGACATTCTGATGTTTCATAATCAGGTGGGTTTTGAGAGCAGAGATGGAAATACTGAAATAACTAATTTTTGTTTCTTAGTGGGAGGCCCATAGGAAAAAGCAAAAACAAGTTTCCTCAGCACAGACACGTTTAGCAAGATAGCATGAGCTGAGAGCTGAAATATAGTCTCTGCTCATCTGCAGGCCATGTATTTGATGAGCATAGAACCCTTATTGTTGATGATGTACAAATCCCCCAGGAATCGTCACACTAAACTTGCATAACCAACCTCTGCGCTCAATAGAACAAATTTACACTAATGAATGGGGACACCTTTGAGAAATATTATGTGAATTCTCACGTCCATGAATCAAACTATGAAAACGAAAGTTTATTGGATATAGTGATTTTTTAAATTTGATTTATTAATGGTGTCTTAACTAAAATCCTTTATCAGAAGGCACTGGTCTTACACAGCCGCCTACATATCACCTACACCTCTGTGTGTGTCCCCGACAGATACCTGAAGGCCATACTTGCTTCTTCCCATGATCCCATCTTACTCTCCTTTCACTGAGTCATGGCAGCATTGTCGTTCTGTCTCAAATCACTTTGTCACTTGAAACGCTGTGTGCCAGCTTCACTTCTCATGTTTCTGGGCAAAGTTTGGTTTATGAGAGGCTGCTGAACTACAAACAGGTACCATGAAGCTGGAGCTCACTGCAGTTGTTAAGGGTGAAGCCAAGATCACTGACAAACAGCAGGAAATCAACAGCTGAAGGCAAAACCACCATTAATATAAGAGCTTTGCAATGTACGGGAATGTACATGTAGTTGTTTACTGACAGAAGATGGGTGCATGGATGGATGGATGGACAGGTGGATGGATGAATGTATAACATGAAACTGACTTCCCTTGCCTCTCATGCCATCCTAGCTCATACCTTCCCTAATTTCTTAATACCATCAGAGGGCCTAATAAAGAGTAACTATAACCTACTATTTACACACTCTGACAACGGAGATCTACATTTTTAAGCACAAGCTTACTTTTCTTCACTCATCACAGAGCTGTGGTCATACAAGTCTCTCCATACTCTGTTTTTCATTAGACATTTGTCCCTCAAGTAAAGAAGGGAAACAGAGTACATAGTAAACAAATATGTGTATATTGCATAGAAGTGGCAGAAATTATTTATTTTTAATTAATAAGTTGGCTTTTAAAAAGTTTTTAAAGATTTGGAATCTTTTTTATTACAAGTGTCCATTTTCCTTGAAGATTTGGTCATGGGGAAAATGGGTATAGAAGAATTCACTATTCCCTTCTTGCCTGGGGCTGCAATTATAATGTTAGGCCAGATAGTGCCTATTACCTGCCTGCTTCCTGTTATTTTTGGAATGATCTTAAACAAGGTGAAAGTGTTTATTCAGGGTATGGGAATAGGAAGGTTTTATTTCACTTCTCCAAATATAAACACTGTATTTAGCTGGTATTTTACATGACAAGCTAAGGACCAAAATGAATTAAATTTTATGCTAATTTTACAATAATATCAAAAAAAATGCATGAGACCCCAGAATAACAACAATTAAACATCCTGTGGGAATCTGGAGGAGATATTGTATTGTCATTCTCAGCAAATGTTGTACACCATGTGGCAGTGCCTGTAAACAGATCACTTTCTAGCCCTCAGAAAGTATTTACTGTTCACGCAGTTAAGTGTGTTATGCCTGTATTTAGGCTCAGGCTACAAACAGTCACATTGCTTATAACTTGGACAGATTGTGTGTTTGAACATTCTCATGAAATAAAACCGACTACATCAAGTAGTACATTAACCAGCTAAAACCTTTTCCTCAACATTGCTGATACAGAGACCACATTTAAACTATATTGGAAGTCTGTCTGTGTTTTATTTCTTGCTACTGATATAAACACTGTTAAAGACAAATTTAGCTTCCAGTCAGTGAGACAGGATAGCATAAAGACTAGCAGTCTGGGTAAAACTGAATGTAGACCTAGTTTTACCAATTTTACCCTTATTGAAGGAAATATATGCAACCATTTTGAATTCCCTCAATTATTATTTTCCTTTCATCATGTATATATCTTTCTCATGGCTACATTTTTGCCCTCCATTGATTGATTTCTCCCTCATTATTTACAATAGAAATACATCCCAACAAGATTTCAATGCCTCATTTTGTGTGCTGGAAGCTCAGAACCAGTGCAACTAATTATGGATTCTTTAACATACATTTGTAAGTAATACAGTTTTCTACAATTTCACATATAGCTTAGGATTCTTTTCAGAATGAGTGCATGATGTAAAACACAGGAAATTATAACCTAGTATTTGCACACTCTGACAACTGAGATCTACATTTATAGATGCTCATACCTGAACCAAATTTTCTCTAAAAAGACAAGGTGTTTGCATCCAGGTTATTAAATCTGGAAAATTAAACATGAAGTCATATTAAGGGTGTCTGCAGATTCAAGAAGTGATGCTCAATTGAACAACACTATTTCGGGAGCCTATGGAAGTCATGTAACTTGTACAAATGCAACTCTGCTGTAAGATTAGAAGTGTTCTTACAAGTGGACTTCCAATACATTGACAGTCTTTTGAATGGTCATAAATACATGTGTTTATATCCTTCTTTGACATACCAATGTTTCACTGTTATTACTCGTGTGCCATTCCTGGAGAAGAATCATGTTGTACTCAGTAGGGTAAAAATACAGAAAAAATATAGATGATAATTTTTCCATAGAGCTTACAACCTGAGAAAAGCAATTTTTTTCTGGTTGAAGAATAGTGTCGTAGGGTAAAACCGAAAGTAAAAATGGTCTTTGTTCCTGCCGCACGGGGCCAGCGGCCGGGCGGGGGGGAGACGACCCTTTAACCCGCCCGCGCAGACCAGGGGCCGCCCGGCGCCAGTGCCCGTGTGGGTTTCAGTGGCCCCTTTCCCCCGGTGGCAGGGAGCGGCAGCTCATCCTGCCACGCTGGCGCTGCCGCCCGGCTCTGTGGGGGGGGGCGGCGCGGCTTGGATCGGCTCAACGCGGCCGCACCAGCGTGCAGAGACCCTGCGGCGGGGCCCCCCTCCTCCCACGGTGGCGCAGGGGCTCCGTCTCCAGTGNTTTTCCCTTTGTGTTTTTTTTTTCTTTCTTTCCTTTCCCCGGGAGGCAGGTGGTCTGGTGATTATCTGCAGCTATTCCCTGGGGTCCAAAGACCACATCTCTTCTCCCAGCACTGAAATCCCTTCCCCGGGGGCCTAGAGGGAGGGGGGAGGGGGCTCGCAGTTTCTAACTGTCTTGAGTGTTTGTCCTTCAGTCAAAGCTGGGCGGAAGCTCGCGCTGCTGGGGGGGCGGTCCTCAGATCGGCCACGTGCTCTCTCTAATTACCCCGGGGTCTCTCCGGGAGCCCAGAAAGAGATTAGCACTACCCTGAAGTGTCCTCCCCCCAACACGGGTACTGTGAAAGCTTAATTTGTCTGTTTTTTGCACTTTATTGTTTGTTTTTTCTGTGTGTGTAGAATAAACTGTGATATTTGTGTGTTTTCTTCATTTTTGGGGTGTGTCTGTGGCTTCTCTCGGAAATCTCTTGTCCAAAATCGCTAAATTTGTGGTAAACCCACGACAAATAGTTACTTTTCAACATACAAGAAGTTTTCTTAAAAATTTCAAATCAATGGATCACAAAATACATCATTTTCCTCTTAAAGAGATGACAATCTTTTTTGATATGCACACTCAAAGACAATATGTGAAGTTTACTTTAAAATACTAGAAAGCATCCTGTCTTTATTGCAAGGTGAAGGAAGTCTTGTCCAAGCACAGAGTACTTGGTAAGACTCTATGTTTTGGTAAAATGGTAGACTCCCTCACCAGCCAGGGGAAAAAACTGGTCTCTTTAAAGAGACACAACCAGGTCTCTTTAAAGCCTTTCCCTAAAGCACACTTCATTACCTGATATGCAAACTTCACCAAGGAGCAAAATACAAGGTTATTTCCCCTGACCCCCAAATGCCCCTGCGATCAAGAGACAGCTGAATTTCTTGGTCCTTATCAGGACTCACTTATTGCCTTCTGTTTTGGTCAAATAGTGGCTCAGGAGCAGCTGATTCCAGTGCTCCTCTCCCACCTCCTCAGGCTCAAAAGAGCCCTTGGTTATTTGTCTCCTCTTTGCTACATTTCACTCCTTTTTTCACTTGGTCTTGTACTTCCACAGATAGTATCCATTGACCTTTTCTCGCTGCCTGAGAACATAGATAAAAAATTTGCTATACCTATTATTTTGTTGCTCAGCTCATGGTTACTCTAGCAGTAATAAGGTGTCTGTCTAAAGCAATTCACTCCACTGAAACTCAGCATACAATTTGTAGTTTTGTTCTAATAAAATCTCTCCTTCATATGTTTTGTTGGCCCAGTTAGCGTCAAATCGATGCATGAAAGCAAATGCAATTATCTCTATTAACTTGCATAAGGTTTGAACCAGGCCCCAAATGAATTTCTATAAAAAAATGATCATGTGGTTTTAGTTGGACAGTACTAGGTAGAATTCTGCTGTAGCTTTTATTGGGAATGAAATGTGGACTTTCTCACTAGCATAACTGAATTAAAATTAAGTAGGAATATTTTTTATTTCTATTGCAAATAATGCCCTTACTCATCCTGCTTGCAACATTCAATCTTTCTAAACCTTCCTTTAACAAGGTTAAGTGATCAATACAAAATGCTTGCATTGCATCGTAGTTGTAAATTATGACCTCAAATTTGTGAAATCCAGCAAAACACTGATGCACCTATCTAACGCTTTGCCAGAATAAGAATAGANACGACCTCAAATTTGTGAAATCCAGCAAAACACTGATGCACCTATCTAACGCTTTGCCAGAATAAGGTTTGTGAATAGCAACTAGATGTCTTATTTAATTTTATTGCTATGAGGTTAAATCAATTTCTGATTAAATTTCACTGAACATACTTTTATGTGCCTTGCCAAATAGTTTATTTTGACTTAATTCACCCACTCTAAATCCTGCAGTGTCAATTATTAAACACTGAATAGAAGTAATTTCATTAAGTCCTGAATATCCTACCATCACCAGAAGTAATGTGGATAATCTGTGACTCATACTCCAGGAATAGTTTATGTCATATAAAACAAGCTATTCCATGATCAGTGACATGATGAAACATGGATTCTCCTACACGGTATCTGTTGTCTCCCAGCTAACCTTTCACAGCAGTAACCAGAGTTGTCTCTGTATCTCTGACACCATCATTGGGCCCATACTATGACTAATGTAAAACTCTGTATATACACAGAACATGTAACAGTTCACTTTTACATGTTTTTCCATCTGAGGGAGGACTAATTTGAGTCACTCTCTTGCATCCTGCCACTGAATTTTGTGAAGATTAAATATACAAAAACTGTTTTATTATAAATTTTGTTTCTAGAAAAGTTTGCAAAAAAAAATTTCTACCCAGATTAATGAGGTAGAAGGAAAATGAAGTTAATTTGTGATTTCCATGAGTGCAGAGCAAAGAGAGATGTTGTTGCTGTAGAGATTTGCTCCATTCAAAGATGATGTAGTTGTTATTTAAAGTGAGATGTGTTAGCCTCTAATGAGGTTGCCTGGAGGAATGATTGGTGTACCTGATTCACTATGAAGTATTGTGGGAAATAATTTTATTCATACCAGAAGGACAGAAAAAAACATTTATTGCCATATTGTGTCCATGCATGATTTGGGAAAAAAATTACTTCAATTTTAAGTGTATTTTGCTTACGCTGCAATGTTGTTGTGTCTTTCAGAGAATTCATTGAATGGATAGAAATAAAAAGTGCACCTGGACTTCAATACAAAGATGAAAGCTCACCACACCTGCAATTAGCAATATTGAAAATAACATAAAACTATTACAATTTTAAGCACAGTAAGAAAAATTTTATGTAGTTAACTTGTCCTCAGAGGCATCTTAAAAAGTGAGACAATAATCTTTTCAGAAGGGGATATTTTGGAGGTAGCATGACGTTTAAAAAGAACAGCTACATCAGTTCAGCTTTTGACACCAATATGAAAATATTGACTCATAAGGCCTAAGCCATGTTTATTTTTATAAAAAGTGCAGATATGAAAATGAGATGAGTAAGGTATCTTGACTTAACCTGAAATGATGCCATCACCCATGAGGTAGTTGCTGCTGCAGGCTAAGACCAAAAGGTTACATGTTTCTTTTCATAATATATGGTGTAAAAACTCGGGAACTTTGGGCTGGTAATTTTTTTTAATTGGTGTTTCTCCTTCATACTTTGTGGGTAATGTTTTCCTATTATCGAGGTCTTGCATATTTTCAGCACCCACCCAACTCTGTGGTATTATATGAATTTTTTAAAGGTCTGAGTGACTAGTACATTGATATAAGTGAATCATCATTTTGCAGGCATAGAACTTTATCAGATTGGTTTTCTAATAGATTTATACATTTAAGACAGTGCATCTGCCATAGAAGATTAGCTCATGGAAGATAGGACATTTGTGCTAATACTGAGTGATAGAATTTTACACTTTAAACATGTGAAGCAAACTAGATAGTAAATGAGCATCTTGTTGAGTAGTATCTGGTAATCAGATAAAGAGAAAAAAACTAAACTAAAAGGATATTATTGTTCAAGATTGGGCTAAATTTCCATTCTCTCAGAGTGTCACTGCTTTATGCTGCATGACTACATTTGACTCTTGGATACACAGAATATAACGAGATGACAAAGCAAGACAAGCAAAATAAAAGAGCATCTGAAGTGCATTATATCCTGTGATTGCAGCACGAATTAACAATACCTGTTATGGGATTCTTCAGTCTGCAGTACATAAGAATTGGTTTAGAGATAAAGAAGGACTTGATATTTTCATGAAGAATCACCCCTTTAAAGTGAAATTTTTAGGGAGAAGAGGAAACAAAGACTTTAGTCAAAGATCGAAGTATTGTATCAGTCCAAATGAAGCCCCATTTCTTATTCATCTAATGAAGCTCCCTGACACAATAAAATAACATATAAAAAAAACCCCATATAAATATAACATATAATATATATATATATTATACATATTAACATATTAAACATATATATAACATATAATAACATATAAAACTTTTCAGCCTGATATATCCCAATTTTACGGATTCAGTTCTGAGTCCCATGTGCAAAGAAATGTGATTCAGGAAAACCACAGAGCTAACGAATTTCCAAGAGAGATGAGTCCAGAGGTTTTCCTGAATCGGTGGTCATCCTATCCCATTAGGATGCCTTTAGTTTGCCTCCCACAAACATATGCGTGTCAGATTTTGTTTTTAATTTAAGGTCTATGTGAAGTGACCAGTAATAGAATGTCCCAGTCAGATTTGTATCATGAATTACTTTATCCAGAAAAGTGAGGGACTTTTCAAACTATATTCCCCCTGCTTTGATTTGCAGCTGTGGATGCTTGTGTAATGTTTCTTAAAAGGTATTTTCCAGAATCTAAGTTCAAAAAATTACTTCAATTTTAAGTGTATTTTGCTTACGCTGCAATGTTGTTGTGTCTTTCAGAGAATTCATTGAATGGATAGAAACAAAAAGTGCACCTGGACTTCAATACAAAGATGAAAGCTCACCACACCTGCAATTAGCAATATTGAAAATAACATAAAACTATTACAATTTTAAGCACAGTAAGAAAAATTTTATGTAGTTAACTTGTCCTCAGAGGCATCTTAAAAAGTGAGACAATAATCTTTTCAGAAGGGGATATTTTGGAGGTAGCATGACGTTTAAAAAGAACAGCTACATCAGTTCAGCTTTTGACACCAATATGAAAATATTGACTCATAAGGCCTAAGCCATGTTTATTTTTATAAAAAGTGCAGATATGAAAATGAGATGAGTAAGGTATCTTGACTTAACCTGAAATGATGCCATCACCCATGAGGTAGTTGCTGCTGCAGGCTAAGACCAAAAGGTTACATGTTTCTTTTCATAATATATGGTGTAAAAACTCGGGAACTTTGGGCTGGTAATTTTTTTTAATTGGTGTTTCTCCTTCATACTTTGTGGGTAATGTTTTCCTATTATCGAGGTCTTGCATATTTTCAGCACCCACCCAACTCTGTGGTATTATATGAATTTTTTAAAGGTCTGAGTGACTAGTACATTGATATAAGTGAATCATCATTTTGCAGGCATAGAACTTTATCAGATTGGTTTTCTAATAGATTTATACATTTAAGACAGTGCATCTGCCATAGAAGATTAGCTCATGGAAGATAGGACATTTGTGCTAATACTGAGTGATAGAATTTTACACTTTAAACATGTGAAGCAAACTAGATAGTAAATGAGCATCTTGTTGAGTAGTATCTGGTAATCAGATAAAGAGAAAAAAACTAAACTAAAAGGATATTATTGTTCAAGATTGGGCTAAATTTCCATTCTCTCAGAGTGTCACTGCTTTATGCTGCATGACTACATTTGACTCTTGGATACACAGAATATAACCAGATGACAAAGCAAGACAAGCAAAATAAAAGAGCATCTGAAGTGCATTATATCCTGTGATTGCAGCACGAATTAACAATACCTGTTATGGGATTCTTCAGTCTGCAGTACATAAGAATTGGTTTAGAGATAAAGAAGGACTTGATATTTTCATGAAGAATCACCCCTTTAAAGTGAAATTTTTAGGGAGAAGAGGAAACAAAGACTTTAGTCAAAGATCGAAGTATTGTATCAGTCCAAATGAAGCCCCATTTCTTATTCATCTAATGAAGCTCCCTGACACAATAAAATAACATATAAAAAAAACCCCATATAAATATAACATATAANTTTTTTTTTCCCCTACAGAAGCAGTAGAAGAAGGTCTCACTGGAGTTAGTGAAGGCCTGACTACATTACTATGTTCAATAAACATACTTCATTACAGACATATTGGTGAAGACACAGTTGATGGTAGTAGCTACAATCCATGACAAACTTTTAAAAGTGCTTGGTACATTGACGTGTAAAATAACATACAACAGAATGCTGCCAGTACATCTATATGTGTCACTATCATTTGCTTTAGTGAAGACACATGATTCCTATTCAACACAGTCTTAATGACAGCCTTCTGTTTTGCCTTTTCGTTACGTTTGTAGCTCCCTTAATTTATCCTGTCATCTGTAACAATAAAAGTAGACTGACTCACTAAGAGATTTTCATACCTTGCCTATATGGACTTTAAATATTTACTGTGATCTTGTTTAACTATTCTTTTCATCTATACAAAGATATAAACTGCTTGAACTTGCTAATTCTTTGGCCATGATTATTTCTTTTGGCCATGAATTCTATTGTCTAATTCAATACTGAATAAAAATTGTTTACTTTTACCAGTTCAAAATTGCCTTCTTTCAGCCTCAAAGAAATTGAGAAATGCTTTCATTATGAGAAAAAAACCCAATGGTTATTTCTGAGTCATTCCTAGTATATACTTTGGTCATATTTTATTTTATACATCTGCTCTGTAAGACAAATTCTTAATCCTTTTAATCTTTAAATAAGAAATTTCCCATGCCCCCAATGATTCTCATCACTCTATCACCAAAATACTAGAAGTATATTATAAGTAGAAGCAAATGACACTCTATTGTAATAATATATTATTTGTATTCAGTGGTAAAAACAATTGATCATAGATTTTCAGTGAGTGCTTCACAGTGGCTATAGCTACCATACTCTTGGCAACCATGCTTGAATTTGAACTCCTTGTCTCCCAGCTCTGTGGTTCAAGGCAGTTCCTCTTTGTAGAGACTGAACTTCCCTTTCTGGGCCAATAGTTTGGTCACTGCAGACAAGAAGCAGTCTGAGAACCAGCTGGGAGGCAGCTGGATGGCAGGGGAATTTGGGATTGAGACCCAAATGTTTCAGGAAGTACAGACATAGCTAAAGTCACTGAAATGCTTTATTCCTCATTATAATAGGAAGTTTACATACTCGCGAGGAACACAAATGGCAGCATTAGGTTTATGGTTGGACTCAATAATCTTAAAGAGTTTAGTCTTAATAATCTAAATGAGTCTATGATTCTATGTTAAACTACCCAAATAGGCCACTTCTCTGATTGAATTGCCATTACATTACCATTTGCCACAAGCTGCCATCTAACTTAGCTAGATCCTGTTGAAATTGTGTAAGGTCCGACTTAACACAAATCACTAACTCACATGTGAAACCTGTTGTTCTGCACTGATCCATTATCAAACAAATAACAAATAATAAATATATTTTACGAATTCATTCATACAGTGGAAAATTAGAGGCTTTTGCTATTTACCATATGTACAAAATGATCTTCTATTAATACTCTTTGTTTTCTGACTTCCAAATCAGCTTCTGACTACATGGTATCATTTCAGACAAAACCAGATGTGTATTGATTGCAGTTCTTTTGATCTAGTCAGATAATTTATCAGCTGGAAATGTGCTTAGTGACATTGATAATATCTATATTTTAGCACTTAACACCCACATCTGCTAGTGTGGTGAAACATCTGGAATTATGCTGGCTTTCTCCCAGACCAGGCCTTTCTTGACTTTGGTTTAAAAGGATAAAATACTGAAATAGACTGAATATTTTGTAACTAAGAAAACTATGAAAAAGCTTGGTAACTTCACTTTAAGAATAAATAACATCATTTGAAAGTCTTTGCATTTAGATAAAAAGAAAATATTAAATATTTTATTAATTGATTCTTACTGTTACAAATTAAAAAAAAAAAAGTGGTACTGAGGCTGGGAGGGCCCAGGAGACTTCTGAATAAAAGGACTGCCAGCAATACTGCCACCTGGATTGAGACTGGTGATCTTAGTTCACTTCTTAATGGACACACCTTAAAGTAACATATAATCTCAGTGGGCAGGAAGGAAATGAATGCCCATGGTGTTTGCTAGAATTGACCTAGTTAGTAATTTCTCAGTCAGAGCTGCTGGAGTCATACTGACAACTGACGCATATCTAGGACTTGAGGACTAAAGCTTGAACACCCTCCCTAAAACATTTCCATAGGTCTCAAAATTAAGGAATGATTACAGTATATTCATGACTCTTTGAAGATACTACTGTAATTTGAAATAGTTTTGCTTCTGTATGAAATTGTTATCCTTGAGACTTCTTTCCTTAGGGCTCATATAATATAACCTACTACACTTGAAATGAAGAAAAATAGCAACATGCCAAGTTCGTTGTTAATGCCATAGGAAGACTATATAGGTAATTTTTATATTTCTACATCTATTATTTGTTTTCCTGTTTTGAATACTAATTTTGAAATCTTGAAAACAGTATTACATTTGACAATCAAATTAAATGAACATCATATATGTGGAGGCCACAGTCACTGAAAATCAAGAGAAGTAACAAAAAATGCGAACATAAAATTCAAACATGAAAAAGTTATTATTTGATAAACAGCTGATGAATTATGTAAAAAGCATCAATAAGAAGGATTTGCAATACAATGGTCAGGTGCAAGAACTATGAACTGTCTCTACCTGAAAGAAAAAAAAGGTTAAATTTACGTGATTGAGATTTACTGCAGTTTTTAACATTTGAAAAATGGGATCTAAGTAATTTTGGAGGCTGGAAAGAGTCTTTTCCAAAGTGAAGCAGTTGGAGGCAGATAAGGACAATGCTCTATAGCTGTAGTTCTACAGTACCTTAAGCTACTTCACTGAAGGCTCAGAAAGCACATTCCAGAATTAGGTTTTGAATTTAGAAGTATGCTACCCTGGCCGTGTAATATTAGTTCATAATGTATGATAGCAATTCTTCTCTTTTGTATTTGACTCATATCAGCAGATTGGGACTGATAAGCATCAGCAGAACTACTGTCAAACTTCTCCTATAGAGAACATCTGGGTCACTAAAAGTCAACTGGATACCAGTATTAATAAGAAATATTTGTTTCTGACTAGAAGCATATCAAAGGTACTATATAGAACCTCAGCTACGAACCTGCACGTGCTGCTCTGTACAAATTAGTTAGAAATATGCAAATAGCATAAGAAAACAATCTGCAGCTTTTCATACAATTTGTATATGAACACAAACTTTGGCTTATGGTTAACACACCCTGCCTCCAGCAGTGACCAGGAAGGATGTGGAGTCACAGATAGTGACAGTTTTGGCATGTGGGCTATGATGAGACAATAGTTAGGTGGCAGTTACAAAACCAGAGTATGTGTGTTTGTAGGGATGTGTGACTATGTGGTGGGGTATCAGAGGACACCTGGGGCATGCAGGTGGCTGGAGCAGGCTGGACTTCTAGTATTGTCAAGGCTGGATAAGAAGATGGTAAATAAATTATTAAAGGTCTCAAAGATGAAGACATCTGGCTTGAGAAATATTAACGCGACTGTCTGCCTTGCAGCTCCTAAGCATGTAGATGAATGCAGATATTTTGTGAACAACTGGGCTTGGCAGATATAGAAGCACATTCTGTCAGAGCAGGAGCTCATGTGGACTGGGAACTCTCTCCCAACTCCCTCTCCCACCAAAGCTTAAAGTCTTGTCTGCTTGCTCATCTCTCTGACCCTGCAAGGGTAGCTGTTCAGTGGCACTGCAACTGAACTTGCAGGATAAAACTTGGCATTAGATGGTGCCAGGGCAATGTGCCAATGAAGTTAGATCAAGGCTTCCATGGAGCCTAATGCTTTGATATTTTGCTGCTTAACACTGCCAACAGTAATGCTAATTATTTCAGCTTGCATCTATCTGCAGCTGCTTATTTAAACTGGGCCACCAGTCAGTCACTGGATTGTAATGGCTACTTGTAACCAACAAACTAGGTCAATTTGAGCTATTTCAGATCCAGAATTGAAAAAACCTTGTAGTTAATTGCAAAGCCTTTCAAACTCTGTCCCTGTGGTGGTGCAGACAAATACAGACATACTATTTCAAGCGTGTTTAAATGAGCGTACTCTTAGTGAACTTGGGCCAATCCAGAATGCTCCCTTGTCATCAATGGTGCAACTGTTTTGAATAAGCTTAAGAACACTTCCTTACATGCATGCACATGCACACTTTCCATTTCTGGTTTGAATCAAATCTGTCATTGATAGAAAACGGGCATCTCATGTCTAGTTTTTCTCTGTAATTCACTTAAGTTAGCACAAAGACAGCTACCACAGATAGACTCTATGTTACTAATTTGTTTGGAAAGGCCTGGGACTGCTGAGTAAACTTGTAATTATCCTTTTTATTAGGGAAACATTTTCAGCTTCTTGCTTTTAGCACATAGCTTGGTGCATCTTGCAATGCTGCTTGCTCCTGTGTCTTAATTTGTGTTCTGGGTCATCAGTTCTTGGTGTAGTTATTCAGAGGTGGGGTGAGCTGACTAGGGAAGTGATGATCATCCTCCTGTACATCTGTACTGCATTGGTGAGGCTGCACCTCAAGTACTGCGTTCAGTTTTGAGCTCCTCACTTTGAAAAGGATATTGAGGTCCTGGAAGGTGTTCAGCAAAGGGCAAGAAGGCTTGTGAAAAGTCTAGAGAACATGCCTTATGAGGAACAGTTGAGTGAGTTGGGTTTGTTTAGTCTCAAGAAGAAGCTCATTGCTCTCCACAACCTGAAAGGATGTTGCAGTGAGGTGGGGGCTGGCCTCTTCTACTGTGCCTGCAGTGAGAGGAATAGAGAAAATGGCTTTAATACAGGGAAGATTCAGGTTAGATATTAGAAAAAAGAATTAGAATTAGATATTAGAAAAAATATTTTTCACTGTTAGGGTAGTCAGGCACTGGAATAGGTTGCCCAAGGCGGCAGTGGAGTCACCATCCCTGGAGGTGTTTAAGAGGTATTTGGATCTGGCAGTGGGTGATACAGTTTGGTGGTTTAGAGGTTACAGTGGTAGTGCTGGGTTGATGGTTGCACTGGATCATCTTGAAGTTCTCTTCCAGCCTTGAAGATCCTATGATTCTATGATTGTCAGAAAGACAGGAATTTTGGCAAGGGCATTTGTCTGGTGTTGAGTTTGAGGTGTGAATAGCAATGTGGCGGTGAGGGGTTGCCTCATGCTGCAGGCAGCAGCAGAGGGGCTGGATGCCAGCAGTCGGTGTCGGGGGCTGGGGCGCTTCCTTAGCCAGGGGCAGGTGAGGGGCACCGGTGCTCCCTGGGCCGAGCGTGTCCTGCGATGGGGCTGAGCACAGCACCACCAGAGGCTGCATGCTGAGACCTCTGGCAAGGCATCTTCGTGAGTAAGCGGGTGCGCTGCCTACGAGCGGAGATCAGGGCTGGTAAATCCCAGACGGTGGTGACTGGAAGCATATTCTGGAAAGCAGAACAGTCCAGGGAAAAACAGAAGAGAGACGGGAATAAGGTGACTCGCCAGAGAAAAGCCACAGCAGAGTACACAGGTGTTCAGAATTCAGCAGCGCTGCCAACAAGTGGGGTTCTCTGTACATCTTCCCCAGGCAAAGCACACTGGCTGGCTTTGTGCAGGGGTGCCAGTCACAGGGAAAGTAACACGAGTGGAAATCACACTAGCTTGCCAACCTCTTACCGAGCTCAGCGCCAAGTGCGATTGCACAGGCCGCACTGGGCCATTATTGAGCGTTTGTACCACGATGCACAACGTAACTCACAGGGCTCAGGAAACGCCCCTATTGGCGCACAGCATCACTTATTTGGGTTGGAAAGGCCTCCAATAACACCAAGCCCAAACTTAGAGCTCCGCCCTCACAGTTCCAGCCCGGCACTAAGCGCCACGTCCCCTGAACTCCCGACTCCACCCTCTCCCTGGAGGCGGCCGCTCCCTCCTTCCCGCCCCCACTCCCCCTCCTCCTCCCGGCCCCCGCCGGACCGGGGAGGCCCCCGAGCGACGCGTGGGATGCTGCGCGCATGCGCAGCCGCGCAAGAGGGCGGCAGGGAGCCCGGCGCGCCTGCGCTGGGGGGAGTTCCGCCGCACACCAACATGGCGCCCTAGTCCCGCCGCTCCGCCGCCGCCATCGCCGCCATCGCCATGTCCCGGCACAGGAACGTCCGCGGCTACAACTACGACGAAGGTAGCGCCTAGAGCGAGCCCCAGCTGCCGTGCCCTCCAGCGCTCCCCGCGGCCCCTTCCCCGGGCGGGCCTGCGGCAGCGGAGGGGTGTGGCGGGGCTGGCGGGGCAGGGCCCGGCCCGGGGGGCTGTCGGGGGCGGTAGGAGGGGAGAAGCCGCCCCCTCCCCTCCCCTTGGCAGGGGTTGGACGGGGCTCCATGCGAGGCCTGTCCCCGCCCGGGCGGGGAGTCGGTCCCGCGTGTGAGCTGGGACAGCCGTGGCTTCCCGGGAGCGGCCGCAGCGGGGAACAGCCTGCGTCGCCTTGAGCTGCCCGAGGTGGCTCTTCTTTACAGAAGCGGCAGTGACTTGAAAATCGGCCTCAGTATAATTGGACTCCCTCCTGTCTTTAGTCTTGTAAAACCTGAAAGTTGCGTTGCGGCGTGACTCGAGGCGGTTGTTGCTGACGTGCCGCTGTAATAAGAGATAAGAAGCAACAGCTGTTACTTGCGGAAGAAATGTAATTCTTAAACGTGAAATCGCACATTTAAGCATCAGCATCTTGTTCAGACCCCCAGCCTGTTTTACTTAAGTTTGCATGGATTGAAGGAGTTCTTCTCTAAGAACTTGGCTCGTACCTGCATTACTGCAGCCGTCTTTGTACCCTGCCCCACTGACCTGGGCAAGCTGTTAATCACACTTCTTTTTTTTTGTTTCCCCTCGAAGTTTTTGTTTGTTTTCACTTGTGTGGAAAAGTGGACACGCTTCCAGTTGATTGTGGTATTTTAAAGAATCCTTTCGTAAGAGAGCAGCAATTTTGTTGCCTCACTTCATGAGATTATTAAAAGGAAACGAATACAAGTGCTTCTGCCTGCCCCAGTCTTCTGCTGTTGAGTGAACAAAAACACTGTGTGTGTGTGTGTGTGTATTGTAGTAGCACTGTGATCTTGGAATTTTTGCAGAAGTTACGTAAATTCCTGTGAGCCGTGGTGTCTGCATGACCCACGTTGCAGGTTTTGTTAGTGTCAATTTACCTAATGTAGGCAAAGTCTCGGACTAGATTGGGAATTTTGGTGCTTGGTTTTTCATCCTCTAAAAATTATTTTTTTTCATCATAGATTGGTTGAAATATTGGATTTCAGCTGAATCTGTGGCATCTGTGAAGTTGACTGTCCTGTTCATAGAATTTCACTATTTAGAGACTTGTTAGAATCTCTTTTGATGAGGTTCCTGAGATGCAGGAATTTGCTGTAGCCATTAAGTTGCAGTTGGAACCATTAGTGTTGGGTTACATGTCAAGTCTTTATCCTTGCACCATGTGCTGCTTCTGCAGTCACATACAATCATTTATGGCCTAAATGAAAAACGTTTTTTGTCTTTTTTTTTTTCTTTATCTAATGCCGTACTTTTTTTTTTAATGCAGCTGATGATTCCATAATGCTTTGGCCCAATTATGTGTCTAATTTCTAAAGTAAATATTTTTTCCATTCATAGGAAGACTTCTGAGGCCTTAGATGTTGTGGCCTTTGTTTGACCACGTTATATTTTTTTTTCCTCTGCTTTTTGAGATATTGTGATCATAACTGAATGTGATGTCTATTACTGTGTTGGTAATTCCAGCTGGAATGCTTCAGTGGCTTCTGTTCTCTGGAATTTCTGTCATTTTAAAATAATTGTTTTTATGGTCGATACAGGCCTGTAAGTCTTTTAAAACCTTAAACAAGATGTATTATTTGTGAAACTGCCAAAAGTATGCAATAGCGTCCTTAACAATAGTTTATTACTTTTTTCATGTATTTCATCATTGCTTAGTGAAAATTACAATTTTATTTCTAAGATTTGTATAATACTATAATTATTTTTTGGGGGTGGGCCATAATTTACTTTCTATTTGTGCTTCTTGATGCCTTTTTTAAGGAGGAAAGTATATGGTTATGTTTAAGTAACTGTGTAAGATTCTTGCTTTTTGCCTGAAAAAAATGTTTCATATTCCAAGGGAATTGTGAATTGGGTTTTTTGCTTTGCTGAACCTCATTTGAAGGGTTGGGTGTGAGGATAAAACAGAGGTGAGAAGTCAATGGGAATGGACTAAAAATGCTGATCCTGAGTTGTTGGAGTAGAGATTGTAACTGAACTGTCTGTGGTTAAGAAGGAGAGATCCCGCAGAAGTATCAAGAGAAGTGCCACAGGTAGAGATTGGTGGAACTGTAGGAGGTTGGATTTGGTCTGTGAGGGGAGACTTCCAAAGGGGATGCTGAAGGAGGGGCTGTGAAGCATGCTAGCGCTTGAAAATGTTCAACTTTTATAATAAATAGAGTATTAAATGTTAAATTCTATTATTGTTAATAAGAAATTCTTACCTAGATAAATAAGAAGAACTTGAGTACTGAAGATGCGTAATTTCGTAAATCTTGTGCAAAAGCTACGCTCTGAGTTATTATATTACTTAGAAATTGTGCAAAGTGCAGATTAATGTTGCTGTTTTTGCTTCCTAGATTTTGAAGATGATGATGCGTATGGCCAATCTGTAGAAGATGATTATTGCATTTCTCCTTCAACAGGTTAGTTCAAATAATTACATTTGAGTTTTGTCCACTTATTCCTGCTCGGTATTTACTTCTAGATTAAAACAGTATTTTAAAACTAGTGACACTTCTGGAAAGCGTCTAGTGGCCATAATCCTGTTAAAGCCAGTTACGTAGTGTTAGGTGGTGTTGTGCTTTTGGAAGTCACTTAGACGGCTGGCCACATCTTGAGTCTTACAAGCATATTGTCTTAGATGGCCAGAGTGCACTTGGTGATGTAGAAATCTGGTCTGTGGGAAGGTGTTGATGATTTTGAAACATTTGCTGTCTTGTTGTTAGTAGCATATACATGGGCTTAACAGTTGTGATTCTGCACCTGGTAGTTGATGTCTTTTACACAGCTTTCAGTAAATGTGGGCCAGGGAGACTTATTGTGGGATGCAGTGCTGGTCCTCATTGGCTTCTCCTCTGATGCAAGAGCACGGGAAGGTAACCAGCCTTCCAACATCTGTAATGTGGCAAAGTAGGTTTAAAAATAATGGTGCTTTGTCCTCAGGTCAGACGTAATGAAGCAGCTCAGCCCGGGTGAATTTAAGCTACCTGTAGAACCATTGGGTTGTGCTCTCCAGTCAAGTCTCTGGCAAGATTATCAGTTCAGGGTTTCCCCAGATGGGAGGACAGTGTTTCTAGAGCAGAGCAGGCCCTGGAAATAGTATAACTAGTGCTGATGTGGAGCTGTGCTACTGCAGGTAACTAGTTTGGGTCTAAATCCAAACCTGTGACTGTGACAAATCTGTGACTGTGAGGTAGTGTGTGACCTCTGGCCACAGGAACTTGAAATAATTAGGTCTTTAAAACTCTGTTCCTCTCTTGTGCTGTGGATTTTAGACAAGGGAATCTAGGTGTGTAATTTTTGTATTTGTAGTCACATTCCTCAACAGATCGTCATGTATTCAATTTCTAAGTTGCTGGAATTTTTCAGTCATTCTCTCAGAATTAATAATGGCTTTGTTTTTTTTGTGATTAAAATGTGCAACATGTGTACTTTTTACTCAAGTATCTACTGATAAATTGCAAAACTAATTCCTGCCTGTGCACAGTAATTTTCTTAAGAAAAGCTTTGTGTGTAAGCTTTTTTTTTAAAATAATCTGATCTAGATTGTTTATCAATCTTCTAATAGTTGTGGTGATTGAATATGAAATGGTATGTGTGCATTTGCTAGGGCTGCACTTTTTAACTTTGGGATGTGTGTATGCTTTCAGGATGTATTTTAGAGCTGGGGGAATATTATGTAATATAAGGCAAATTGTTTACACTGTACTTGGCACATTTCTGAGGGTATGTAATGACAGGGGCTCTTGTTCAGCAAAGAGTTTTATCTATATATGCTTTAATGTGCTGCTAAATCAGAGGGAAACTATGCACTTGTTTAAAGTTTAGTGTGGTTATACATTTTAACTCATGGGCTGTATTTCCAGTGAAATTCCAAGAAGAGAAGAATGAGTTCAACTCCATTAAAGTCTTACCAGTTTTGACAGTGACATACTGTAAAAGCAACATTAATTTCATGCTAACTTTTTTTTTTTTACCTTGAAATGGAGGTGAAAGGAAGTTGTGGAGGAAGGTTCTGAGGGCATTGGGCCTTAGATGTTAATTTGTATAGAAAATACTGGTTTTCAAACCTGGAGTATATTTTATTCTAATACTGAACTTTGCAGAATTGTTGCATTACATGGATACAAGGATAAAGGTTATTTCCCAGCCCATAGTTTCACTGTGATTATGCCTTATTTATATTCTAGCATGAGCTGCTGTATGCTCTGTGCAGTTCTCAGTAGTTAGTATATGGTAATGTGTGGTGCCTCACCATCCCTTGAAACCACTGCAACAGCTCAGCATCCTAACTTATTTTCCCTTGTTTTTAAAGGAGAAAGAAACAGTTGACTTTTTTTTAATACTTCATTTTTTTACCTGATGCAGCAGCTCAGTTTATCTACTCCAGACGAGACAAACCAGCCACATTTGCTGAGCCGTTAGAAGAATATGGCTATGAAGGTACCGATGATTCTGCTGATTATTTTACCTCCAGTCATCAGTTGACTGAAGTTGATAGAGGTAATTACAGAAAATAAATAAATTCATGTATGAATTAAAGATTTACTAGGATAGTCTTAAATTAATGTTTCTTACTTGACTGACACTGCTCACAACTTTGTAATCTTGTAGAACAACACCCTTTGCCAGGGTAGCATCAGTGGTGATTCTTCAAATTTGTAACTACCGTTTGTATATTACTTGTAACTTGGTTGCATACACTGAAATAATGTTCCTAACTTTCTTATGAGAAATAATGAGATTTCATGTGAAATTCAGGTATAAGAACAGCTGTACTGACAGCTCAAGTCTTGACTCTTGAATACTGAGTATTTGTAGAATGAGTTTTTGCTTGTTTTGCATTCCAAAGATAGCAATTAGCTATATTTGAGAGGTTAGCTGTATTTGAGAGGTTTTCAAAGTATGTAATTTCCTTGAAACAGTAGCCAATATTCTAGAGTTTTTTCTTACTGAGTTTTGAATTCATTAGACTTTTGTTTCCATTCAAGCTTGCAGCCATGAATTCTACATTACAAGCTGAGTGGTTGGAGAAAAAATACTCGCTTTTGTTTTTTGAACTTGTTTCCTGATTGCTTAATTACTTGCTTTGTGAAAAAGATTCACAAATCTCTTTCCTAAGGATTAATAGTTAATATAGTTTTTAGTGTTTTGGAAATAACCAGGGTTATTTTTTAAATGTTGATGAGCTCAGGCTAAAGTGTGTTGAAATTTGGTACTTAAAAAAAGTTGCAGAAAATTCAGACCAGTAGGTAGAATAGAAACAGTTTCGATTCAAGCAAATTGGTAGAAGTTATGCTAATGCTTAGAGGTATGGTTAAGTATGATAAGGAAATAATGCTGTAGAGGGCAATTTGAAAGAAGGAGCCAGTGTAGTGGTACAGGTGATCTAGACAATATGGTCCTCTGACTTCTCAGAGTGCTTTTGACAGACTCAGTCAATTAAACACTGGTATTGGAACAAGAAGCAAAGAAATGTTCTGGCCTAAAGGAGGAAAAGAAACCTCGAAGTAACTGTTTCTACTGTGAAAACAGCAGTGGTCTCGGAAGACTTGTTATGTTTGTTACAGTGTGCAGTATTGACCATTAAGTTAAAATTATTGATGCAGTCAAATGGGGCTGCAAATAGTTTGGCAAGATTGTCCTTGTTGAGTGTTAGTAAAATGGCAACCAGCACATTGTATAGGGCTCTGCCTCCCATTTGTTTTGAATGGCAAATGTGTGGGGAACATTGACTTGCTGTTTGAATTACAGGTCGAAGGTGCTAATTTCAGTAACTATGGGGAGGCTGGAAATCCGTGATGTTGAATTCACATAGCAAAGTTCTTTAGATTGATTTTAACAGCCAAAAAATATATTACAGTTGTGGAAAAGGTAAAGATTGCAGGTTGTTTGAAACCTGGCGTGCTGATCTACAGTTTTCAGTTGTTAAAGCCTGAGGACTCTGAAAATGCTGTTTTACTTTGGTGTTAGTCATAGCATAAAAATAGCTTAAAATGTGCTGTTCTGTGGGATTCCATGTTGACTTACTAAATTAATTTGGATAATTTAAGGTAATTATTTGTAATTCTTCACAGTGAATATTTCAATACTGAGACTTTCTAGATTAAATGATAATCAGTGGTATGTTTCTTATAGCAATATCTGAAATAGGTCAGAGATTGTTTAGGGTGTGGGAATAAAGTTTATCAGGGCAGTGAGAATGGAATTAATTTCTAAAGGTTTTGACTCTTATTGTAATAATTTTTTGTTTGCTAATCAGTGTTGTGTTGCTGGTGGTTAGGCCATTTAAAGACATGTTTTTGTGCAGCTTATAACAGTAACATGTTTCTTTCAGCCCGTCTTAATTCTTGCCTTGATCAAATGAGAGAAGTTTTGGCAGAGTCCGTACCAGAACAAGCAATGGTGCAAGCAGTACTGGATAGTAAATTTGATGTACAGAAGGCTTTGGATCTTGTGCTTTCACAAGGCAGTAAGCAAAATATGAAGACCAAGAATAAGGATGCTGTGATTTTAGCAAAGACTACAAAAGGTATACTTACATTTAATTGTTTATGTTCAAGGTGATTCATTGCTATCTATAGTTTAATTTTGCCTTTACAAACTGTGAAGATGCTTATTATTGCAATATTAAAAACTTCCTTGAAAAGTGAAGACCAACTTACGTGTTCTAAAATATTTAAAGGAATGAGCTAGAAGTCAGAATAATATCTTGGCATCAGTTTAAATTCAAGCTGCAACCATCTGCAGTTCANCCTGAGTTTGGAAACTTGACAGCCAAAACTAGTTCAGCTCTTTATTCTTTAATTCTGAATGACAAAATACTCCTTAATGCTGAAAAACCCAGTATACCTTCATGTGAAAGGAAAGGATTGAAATCCTCTTCACTTGTTCTGTCATCTTCAGTCAGTGATGATTTGTGCACAGGATCGATTTGTGAACCTGTGAATAAACAGGCAGAGAAGCAACTACCAGAAAGTGCTAATGCCGTAAGTTTGGTCCCTCATAGTGAAGGCATTT